>VBVR01000877.1:0-38750 GCA_011638315.1 Tetramorium parvispinum | reverse complement strand
CTATTAAATATTTTATTAATATTTTATAATTTATTTATTATTTTAAAATTCATTTTTTAAATTCCATTAGAATTAGGAAAATAAATTTAAAATGCATTTTACTTTCCTTTAGAAAGAAAAAATAAAAAATACAACACAATCGCCTAGATATTCTTTGATTCGTCGCCGATCAGTTACGCAAAGTAAATGGGCAGTTTTGAAACCGAGTATACTTTCAATAGGAACAACTACTGCGAGAAAACAAAATTCTAATGTTTCTGGGGTGTCCATTATGCCGACGAGTATTGATGATGAAGAAGATGAAGGTGAAACCAAGAGACATATTTTACTTCTAAATTTATTTAAATTTAAATTTAAATTTAAATGTCATATTTTTACTACAATATTTCCGAAAATTGAAGACAATAAAAGAATAAACAAATCATTAAAATTTCGAAAGTGATCTGGGAATATCTTTCCAGAAATGGTGATAGATCCTTCTCACCCAAGCTGTCTGGAGAAATTCAGCCATATTGACTATCGTAATTGTCAATGTGATGATATCATCTGCCATCTTTTCTGGGTATTGCGTCGACATATTGAGAAAAGTGGTAAATTAATGTATTCTATAAAATTATTTTATAAAAATAATAAATAATATATTTTATAAAAAAAATATTTTATTATTTTAAACACAATTCCATGATATGCATAAATATTTAAAAAATCGAAATTACAAAATTAAAAGATATAATTATTAGCTTACTTTATTAAACTTTACTAAACCTGTACTTTTATTAGGCGAAATTGACAAAGTACTCGAATTTTTTATCGAGTACAGTGCCGGAATGATCCAGATTGCGCAACCCCTTTACGCGATTAAGCTGCTTTCGATCGCCACTGAAAAAAGTAGGACCGCCAAAATAGACGAATGGGTTGATGAGAATGCAGAGGGCAGTATTACGGATCAAGGAATTATCTTAGCTTTAATGGGTCTGCGAAACTTCACGAAATAGTCTGCAGAAAAACTTTTTTTAAAGAGAATAGTTTTATTATTTATATTTTTAAAAGAGTATTATTTTACTTATCATATATATTATAATATTAATCATAATTCTCAGGTGATGCTCACATCGCGCTGGGAAATTACGATCAAGCTAAAAAATACTATTTCTCAGCGGTGGAATTGCGAGGTGCTCCACCCAGACTGAAGAAAGACATTTGTTACAATGTAATATTAAAAATGTTTTGCAAACTAAAAGATTCTCCTCGTTATACGATTGATGATGAAGGGTCAAGACAACTCATTGTAAAGAGAGTCGAACTGGCATCGTACTTGCGACGTCTTTGCGTCGTATTCATGGTACCGATCTAATAACTTGCAGAAGATTTGTTACTTAAATATTCCACGTTGGTAAATTACAAAACAGAGGAAAGTACGGTGAATATAATAATTTGCATAAATGTTTACAGATAAACGGCAAATTGAAAGCAGCACAGTCGTTTGCCTTGAGAAGTTTCAAACTCGTGTTTCTAAGCGCTAACAGTTTTCTCGAGAAAGGCGAAGTATATCTTACGACAGTACGAGTTTTATATTGCACAAGAAATATTAAATTAATGCGACAAATCGAGAGACCAATGCTAATCACAATAAGGAAAAAAATTAGTTGGAACGATGCTGAGGAAATAACGATGGTGGCAAATATTTATCTAGCAATGTACCAAATTAGGTATAATTTGTTTAAAATTTTACGCAGGAATTAATTTACGTATCTTGAATGAAATTCATTTTCACATACATGAAAATAAGAGTATTACGGGGCGAATTGGAAGACGCCGTAGACATGGGTATAAAAGTTTTGAAAATCTCTGGAGTACTGCATCTCAATAAATTGTTGCTGATCACTGTGCCTTCATTAATTCAAATAATGGTATTATTTAAAATCAATTTACTTGGGAATTTCTTGCGTTATCCATGCAAATTTAAATCTAAACAATGCTAAGATCCAAAATTAAAAAGGATAAATTAATCTTTCGCATATATCTTAACAGTTTTTTATAAACATATTTTGGATTTTTCGTTATTTAGGATGAATATAATTTCATTTTCATTTGCAAGATATTTTCTGATTAGTTATGGACCAAACATGTCAATGAAGCTGTCGATTTGATACGGGAGCTGTACTTTCTGGCAGACGAAGACATGGATTTGTCAGCCAAGACGTGGTATTATGCTCTTTCCTTAGATCTCATGCTGGATGCAGGAATAGTATTGGAATCGTATGAGACATGCTATACCTATTATGAGAAATTTATTGGTAAGAGAGCTGTACCGCAATTTATATAGATGCATTGAACTCATAAATTCTCCTCTTAATTTTTTAAACAACGTTCCGCAATCATTGTACTATGTTTTAATATTGTATTCTGAAGATTAATTATAAGAAAGTTCTGATATAAAAACGATATTTGAATTACGTGAGATTAGTTGATAATATCACATAGAATTCATACATTTAGGCTATATTTGTGCTCATATATAACTTGATTTTTTCATATGATATTCGATGACATATTAGGATTTCAGATTATAATTATTAATAATCTGTTAAATTATTGCACTGATTGTGGAACAGCTTAGATATAAGCTATTCTTAAAATGGTGCAGCTAGTTTAATTCGAAAAAATGACCGTGCAGCTTACAGATCGAAATTTTGCATATGGCGCGATCCACAAAGTCTGACCCGCTTGTTAACAAATTTATGGTTGTACAAGCTCAGAATGTAAGTATTCATTTATTCTTGCCCAAAATTTGCCATCAATCTTGCCATAAATCATGAATTAAATACAGTTTAAAAACTTTTTCCTGTTCCAGATAACAAGCTATTTTACAATTGTTTTACGTTCAAAAACTCATTAATTATTCCCATTTCTGCTTTTAACCTAGCGATTTGAATAGATATTGTTTGATAGATATTATATTCAATATATATATATACTAATAAAAAAATATTGTAATATTTGCCATAGGGGATTCACAGCTACCAATGCGTTTATATACAGTACAGAAAAATATGTGAAAGACATTACATGGCATGATTTTTCTCAAATTCTTACTTGCTGCAAGGTATACCTAAATTCACGAACATATCTTGTTCTATGTTATATCACGAATTAAGGATTTATTGATAATCTTTTTCTTTAAATAACTTTATAATTTTTTAAAATTTATGATTTCACAATATCTTATATAAAGAATTTATAATTATGTCTTTTATTTCTCGTTATTAATTATCAAATATAATAATGCTAACTTTATTGAATGTAATATTCACAAGAATATTCACAAGAAATAAATAATAAATATAGTCAAAGTTCCTTATTCGCCAGTTCAGTATTCACGGTCAGAAAATTCTGTATTTGCGTTCAAATTTTTAATTTTATTCTCCAATCGTATTACATATTATATTTTTATTATATCTATTAAAAAATAAAACAATCTTTGTGAATTTTCCATAAGAATTCATCCCTCGATAAAGAGAAGACTAATTAAAAAAAAATAAAAAAGAAAGATAAAAGAAGTAACGGCCGAATATAAGCTTGAATTCAGGAGCTGGCAAAGTGCCACAAAATAAAGAGAAATTATCAAAATTTTAAAACCAGTTTCTGATTAACCTAATATTTAAATAATTTGTTGCAATTTTAATAATATGTGAATCTTATAAAATATTACGCAATTATATTGAGTATTAATTATGTATTTGATTATTAATTAGAAATAAAACTACTTTCTTTAATAACATTATTTTTAATTTTTTTAGAACGCATCTCATCTACTTCTATACATTCCATGTCCGCGTTTTTCATAATCGCGACATTTAGCGGAATCTATCTCCCTCAAATAAGAATCTTTGTTTGTAGATGAACCAATTGCAAATAAAAAATAAGATTGCAATTGAAATGATATAATGATAGAATAAAAATAAATTACAATTATATATGTATTATAATAAATAATATGCTCTTCTTGCTTAATAAGCAATATAAAAGAAAATTATTTTATTTCAATACAACGCTTTAATATATTTTTTTAGGGGCTCGAGTGTTATCTGTTGATGCTACTACGTTGCATCAAAATGAAGCGCTCTGAAGAACTATTGAATTTAATTGAAGATATTTCCAGTATTATCAAATGTCTCAAGAACGTTTGTAAGCATGCGGCAATTATAAAACCACGCTTATATCTGCTGCTAGCATACTTGAATGTTCTTCAGGACCGCCAATCGAGCATGCGAAATTATTTGTACAAAGCACAGAAATTCGCAACCTTACAAGAAAACCAATTAATGATGGCATGGCTCATACAAAATAAAAGGGTAATAAATTTAATAAAAAATAATTAACTTTTATTAGCTAATAAATAAAATAAAATTAATGAAATCTTTAATTTTCAATTAATTAACTTTTAATGGCAATATTGGCGGGTAAGTAAGTGTTCTAAACAACCCAATAAATTCTTTTGTTGCAGACGTGGAAGGAGAAGATTTATAATAATATGGCGCAATACTGGTTGGAATACGTTGGATCGGAAAATATCGTGGGTTGGCAGTATATTCGTCATTTTGACAACGATACCTGGTCCACTATTCTTTATCCTTTATCGTCGCCTTCTGCACATTTATAATAAAGGATATGCGAAAGCACAATCTCCTATTTAGCATATTATTATATAATATTGTGTCGTATTAAACTATCGCAACCTACGAGTATATTTGCACAAATATTGTGATTAAAAAAGAAGATATTCTAGCGAAATATTTATTTATTAAAGGCATATTACATTTTTACGTTCTAGAAGATAAACACGACGATCCCCTCGTGCACACACACGATACTTCATCGAGGAAATGAAATTTTGTCAGTTTTCTTTCTTCATTCTCCACAAAGTGACCACCGCGCATGATGAATCTCGATTTCGACCATCACGAGTTTCGCTTAAATACGAATGTTTTCGGCGACCGACGTCATACACTTACATCTCGACGATTAATTATTACGTATTGCGATTTAATTAATTGCTCTATTTGGCCGAATTTGGCCGAGTACGCCAAGGATGTTTGCGAATTCGCGAAAGAAGAACGTAGAATGGAAAAGAGGAAGGAAGGACAAAGGAAGGAAAACGTTGCGAAAAAGAAAAATGAGTAAATAACACGAAAAAATGAAAAGAGATGTCCGTTCGAGAAATAGATCTTTTGACCTTTTTCCTTCCCGCTAGTTTTTAAAGAGATAAAGGAAAAAGAATAGATATACTTTAGGGATTCTCCAAGTAACTCATACAATCTCTCACTTTCTCTCTCTCTCTCTCTCTCTCTCTCTTTCTCTCTTTCTATCGTCGCGATATCTTTAATTTAATTTAATCTAATTCTCATACATATCACTCTCCGATCCAATCGCTTCATTTTCAATATCAACATAAACTTACTCTCCTGCTCATAATTGTTTATAAAAAAGATTTTGGCTGACAAAATAGTCTATATGTGCCTTTACGTGCTAAATTTTTCTTTCTCTTGAAACAAACTCCGAGCTACTTCCAAAACTTTCTTTTAGTTACAAATCTGCCAAATTGACGCATGTAACAACATCGATTCGTTTAAAAATCCGGTACAGCTGCGGGTGCGATTTTGATTAGTGCATACATTATGAAATTTTTCAGGATAGATCGATTGGAATTATTTCGTTTTTCCTAGAATAGATAATAAAACTATAAGAAATAACTAAATAATTCTAATCAGTATCCATTTCAAAAAGTTTCGTAATACATGCCTTGATCCGGCATGAAACGGGAACTTTACGAGATCCTACTTATTGTCAGCATAAAACTTGCATCGGCGTACTCGGCCCGAATGTGTCCGTTCGGACACGCGCGTGTAATACTTGAAGTTACCTATCCGAACAGAAGAGTGTCTCCCCTCGCGCGCCACCACAATGCTTCCCAAACAATGCGAAAGTCCAAAAGATGTCTACGTCTAAATATACATTTAAAAGGCGTTTAAAGCGTGTCCGATAGATTCGGATGTTCCTCGGACGTCAGAGAGATTGGAGACTTCTCTCAGACGTCCAAGAGACCCCCACGTCTGGAAGATTAAGATCTCATTTAAGCATGTCGATCACGTCTTTTAGATATTCGCGTTGTCTGGGTCCGCTGCTCGTTCGACGGGACTCTCCCCGATCGCAACGAAGTTTGAAGCTTCCCTCCGTTTAACTCATTCGTGGGCGTCGACTTCGTTGTCGATGCGACTGCTACGTATACCGGTCTTGCCTGTCCAAGGATAAATGTCCGGGCATGCTTGACAAGTTTTCATGTACCTCACCCCACTCTTATGCCAAAGATTGCAAACCTTCGCGTTGTTGCACTTCTTGGGTCGGTCCTGTATCACATTCGCCACAATGTAAAGAAATTATTTGATCGTGCAAACGATTACGTGCAAAATTACACGTAAATTAAAATTAAATCAAGGATTATTGGTATTATTATTATAAAAACAGTTTTCAGAAATATTAATCATTAGATGGTAATTTTTTAAGTTTAAATAATTTTTAACTGTTATTTTAATTTAAGAAATAATAAAAGATGAAATTTAAAAATATTTTTAATTTCTCGAAAAAGTTGTTTATAAAAAGATCTCGGTAAGCTAAGAGTTAATTATGAACCTTACCGGATAATGGCATCCAAAAGGTTCGAATGTGTGCAAAAGCGCCAGAGGCGTTGGATTCCTGATCCATTGTATGGCCTGCCAATTGGTAATTACCCATACGTCATCCATCGCAACGATAGTGTCGAGAAACGATATAAAGCCTTCTTTGTGGTGCGGCTGAGTAAACCATGCGGCATGATAAAACAGACCGAAAGGCGCCCTGCGGAAACGCGTCGAATTATGGAAATATTAGCAATGCAAGTAATTTTGCAAAGGAATAATTTTCTTTATATATTTCTATTTCTATTCTAAGAGAAATATATTATATAATATAAATTGTCTAATTTCCGATTCTGATGTAAAAAGAATTTTAACTCAAATTAATTATTTTCCGCAATTTAAGATCCTTATATTTTATAATAAAAAATTAGAAATTTGTGAAAGAACTGCGAAAGAAGTTTATAAGAAAATATAGATAGAGATACGAGAGAAATTTCTTTCGTATTGTTTGTCTAATAATTATATGCGCGTAGCGCGAATCACTTTACTGACCTATTAGTCGTATAATGCCTCTCGAAGTTCTTAATGAGCATCTTGTATACGCCGTCCGGTGTCGGTGGGTTACTGCAGGCGTCTCCCATGGAGCACCTACCTCCATTGAGATCTTGCCACATTACCATAGGAACTTCCCACAATCCTGGATAGGATCTCGTGGGACAGGGCGGTATCATGCAGTCGTGGAAGAGCTTGTAATCCAGCGTGTACGGCCAACTGGGTGGTCGGTTCTCATAGATGGGCATGGAGGAGTCATACGTGAAGTTTGTATCCCAGAGCATTTTGAACATATTGTTCCCTCCGACCTGCAGCACAGATAGCGGTAAAGCGGCATTGCACAGCGGTACTAAATTGCTCTCCTGAACGCTGACGAAATCGTTCGCGATCTTACTGAGAGGTTTTTTTGTCGAGGAAGGAATTATTCTATGACTATCATCGCGCATTTCTTACGTAATATTACGAAAACGGGCGAGAATAAAAAGTTAATAAAGGGTAATTACCGATAAGAACGGTGCCCTCATTCCTCTGACATCCTCCAGCTTGACGCCTCCGTACGCAGAGAGAATTTCGCGCTGCCCAGCAACCTCTCGCGCCCACTTTCGCGCCGAAAACTGTTCGCCGAAACTGTGCCTGTTGCGAGGATTTATCGTCGTGTCAATCACTCGGGTTACGAGGAGTTAACTCTCTCACGGCGCACCGTGATCCTAAACGCCGCTGACGACACGTCGGAAATGCTTTTCTTTCCTTTCAGTTTTTTAAATTTTGATTACATAAGCACGTCCCTCGTTTGGCTTTTGCAAAACGATAATATCGACAGCTGACGCACAAAAGATGAAAATGATTTCGCAAGAACCGAACGAGCGTGGTTGTTATGTCATTACACGTTACGTGCGTTACATGCCTTTTATATTTACATATCTCTTATTAAACTTTATATAAAAGTAAAAATAGTAACAAAATTAAATTCAGGAATTTCCGAAGCGTGTCGAGCGTGTCATTTTAATTGTCCATTTTAATTATTCATTTCAAAGCGAAAGCAATTTGTCGGCTGGTCCAATAAGGATGAGCGCATGAGAATGACTTATTATCTTCTGCATTAGTGAAACAAACTAGCGTTAGTTTCCACAGCAAAAAGTGTAAAAAAGGCGATAACTACTTGATGATTTTAATGATCACAATTAATTTGCACTTATCCGAGTGGTATTAGTACGTTGATGGTATGATTGTTGAATAAGCATGATTGCTCGAAGTCGAGCTGTGCTTGATTTTATGGGCAAAAATAATTTTTAAAAATGCAATAATTAATATTGCGTAATTATAATTGTTGTCATTATCACTAACGAAGATCACAGACAGCGTAATTCGAAACGATTGAAATTTAATCGTGTTATTATCGCACAATCGTTACGTTTAACATCAACTTATATTTTTCTCTGATTACTCGAATGACCCAATTACATAGAATCTTAATTACGAATAAGTAAACAATTAAAAAAAAATCTCCCGGCCGTGCAGAGAGATGTACGAAGCATCAATCATCAGACAGTATCAGCAGCCGCGAGATTGCGTAATTTATCGCGCGCGTGGCTCGTTTAATTAAATGGAAATAAAAACACCGTGTGCTACTTCTCCTGCCCGGCGGCTAGGCGTTTGCAGATCGATACGGCGGTGTCTTAATGACTGATTCGATTACTTACGAGACCGTGTGGGAGGCAATCTCGTGGCCGGAGGCATAGAGATTTTGAACCTGGCTGTAGTCGGTCCACTCGTGGGACACGTAGAAGGTGGCCGAGATGGGACAGCCGTTGGGGTTCTTTCGTCCCTTCTCAAACAAGTCGGCATAGAGACCCTTGTTCAAGTCGTTCACGGAGTCGTCAAAGGTGAGAAGGACGATTTGCGGTATTTCCTCCGGTAAGTAGTCACCTGTTCGTTTCAGGATCGCGTTCAGGATTCAGGATACGAAAGGAGAAGGGGGGGGGGGACACGAAAGAATCGGAACGCGCGTTCGAGATCGTGTTGAAATGTGTGTCATAGATGTTTTTTTGCAAGCATGGGTGTTGATGTGATAGTTTTTTTGAATGTTTTTTTTTAATGATATTTTTTTGAATGTTTTAATGATATATGTGTGAAGATGTGTCAGTTAGAGTGGCGCGTGATGGGAATGAGGAGGCGAGGCGTGAAAAGAGAAAAAGAGAGCGAGAGAGAAAGAACACAAGAGAAGGAGTTAGTACACGCGACACATCATCATTAGTATACGCGACACAGGTGTGTCGTACCCGGTGAAACCGCGAAGTTTATGGCGTGTTACTATCGGATCCGGCGATCCCCCGTTCGAGAGATCGCCGATCTCCTATTTGATGAAGGTACACTTGCGGTTTCACCGGTTGTACGCGGCAATATGCGTTTTCATCGTCCCCACGAGGATCCTCTAATTGCGCGGTGCCACTTTCGAAGATGCACGAAAGGAGTGTTCTTAAAATAGTAGACAGAAAGAAGAAGCTCACGGGCGTATATCATATTCGATAGATACGTGAAAGCACAAAGATTCACTGAATCGAGTACTTGAAGGGCAAAAAAATCCGAAAATCTCTCCTTTCTCTTTAACGATAGTTCAAATATTAAACAATCTAAAGAGTTAGATTTCAGAATTTAAAAATGTAAAAATTCAAGGAAATCACGGAAAGATTTCTCAAGTTATTCGATAACCTTGACGTTCAAGAATTAAATTTCTCGTGAAATCGGCGGAGCTGAGACACTAATCCAGCCGCACCGAATTAGAGGATCCTTCACGGGCAAATTCTTTTCCAATTTAATATCCGCTCGAGGCGTTCTCCATACTGACAATGAGAGAAAGATATAGTTACTTTTGGCCTCAACCATAATTTTTTAATATTTCTAACACGAAATATGATTAACTTAACTATATGTATAATTATTAACCATAATTAGAATATTATAAAATTATGGTTGAGGCCAAAAGTAACTATATTTTTCTCTCAGTGCAGGAAGGCGGTCGAGTGGACGGGCGGCAAGTAGAAATCAGTACGTTAATCGTACACGCGTGGCCAACGGAGAAATAGACGATGATGACGTTCGATGCGAGCTTCACTCCTTTCTGGTTAAGATAGCGCGAAATGGTGCTGTGATATCCCCCGGTGTTAATGAGACACTGCGATTGCTTTCGTTTTGCTATATCGACTTACGAGACCGTGTGAGACGCCATTTCGTGGCCGTCTGCATAGAGATTTTGCACCTGGCTATAGTCTGTCCATTCGTGCGAGACGTAAAAAGTCGCCGCGATCGGGCAGCCATTCGGATTCTTACGGCCGTTTTCGAACAGCTCGCTGTACAGGGGTTTGTTAAGGTCGTTTACGGCGTCATCGAAAGTGAGCAGAACGATCTGCGGCGTCTGCTCGTTCGGAATACCACCTGTGCGTCACAGTTGCATTATATAGCTCGTGATACGATCGATGAAGCTGTGTCATGCCTCAGCGGAATCAAGAAATAATATCTCTGTAATTGCACTTAGCGCAATCACATATCTACTAAAGATGGACACGCGATACTGTCGATTTTTACACATTAACGAGGCATAGATTAAAAGATCGTTTACTGGTAGCAGGCATTTGCTAATGCGCGATGTTGTTATTTATTAGTCTTTCCCATATTAATTTCAAATGTTACCATTTATATGAAATTAACAACGTTTGCGAACCGAAATCTTGATTACATGAAAAAAAAAAAAATTTATTTCGCATGAAAGATAGTTTTCTTCAGACAATAATTTTTTTGCAAGAATTTTATAAGCATTAAAAATTTCAAAGAAATCCAAATTAAAAGTTTCAGCAACGATCGAATGTCTACACGCTCCCTTTATTCTCGAGCCGCTATGCAAGAAATGTTCTTTTAGAAGTTATATATCTTGTCGGGCGAAAGTATGGCGACATTCAATAATCCGCGTAATGATATCGAAATTCTACGGCCGCCGTTTGTGCCAGTAAATAAAATAATCGGACATTACGCATCGATTGACCGTCCGACGAACGCCTTCCGGTAATGCAAATTGCTTTCAATTTCGAAGGGCGACGCACGCCGCGAGCGTATCGGGCGTAGATCTGTTTCACTTTCGAGCGTACTATGTAACGGCCGGTATGTATGTAACATTAGAGAATCGGAGAAAGTCACGGCGAGGCCGTCTAAACCGTTCGTCAAACTTAACATTCGCGGCGCGCGCGCGATCGCTTGCGTAATCCGCGGATTTTTCGCCTGCGGACGTTTCGTCCGCGAGCGAACCCTCACCGGCCCCGATCGCCCCCTTCCTTCCGTCGGAAGAATTCGGCGACCTTCAAACGAGATCTGCTTTCCAAGACGAGCGTCCCACTTCCTCATTTTACATTCAGTCGGCAACCGCCCAGACTTCCGGCACGCGAAATGCAAACTTTTCCGTCTCTCTCTAGGTTCCGCAGAACGTCATTTCCGGTCTACTTGAGTAATCGGAATGATCGAATTGAACGTTTCGAAAACGAGAATTTAAAACCAGTTCGTAGTATCCGACACTCGCAAATCACAGTTACTAGCTTTAACTGTGACTTTAAACCGCGTAATTTTGTCTTTATTTCTCGAACATAAAACTATTATATCTCAAATTACAATCAAGGTTGGACCGATGTTTCCTGCGAAGGCTTAACTAACCGCGTTACGCGATTTTCACGGCAAGGCTGATTATCATGGTGTCGCTAAATTACCTGGTATATCGGTACCGCCGCAGCTGCAGTCCGGAAGCAAACAAACATCCCTGCGGCACTTGGCCGCCGGTTTGTCTACCTGAGGAGTCGGGTAGATCGGCGCCGGTCTTACCGGGGGATACCTGTAGATGTCAATGAACTCCTGCGCCTTCGAAACGATCTCGGTGGAGGGCTTCAAGGTGGGTCGAGATCGCCTGGAAAGGATTAAACGGCGTTGAAAAGAAATCGTCGGGTAAATGTGCTGTTCCGCGTTTGAGAAGTCGATTGAAAGTGAGCACACGGTACTGCGTATCATCATGAAACGCTCGTGTATTTGTGAGTGCGGCACGATAGTTACACATCAGCTAAATCATGCCCCGTTGAAGAAAGTGAATTGACAATGAACTTACGGCGGCGCCGTGCCCCGATGGATCTGCTGTGGCCGACCTCGGCTGGAAAAAGAAGAAGAGAGGAGGAAAATTGGAGCGCTAAAGATAAGATCCGAGGATTTCCGGCGGCGGTGAATAAGGAAAATGCTCGTTTACTGCGTCGCGGAGAAAGCGAGGGACTTCGTTTTGCCGAGAGCCCGGCGAAATCGGGTCTCGGCCGACGGAAATCGGCACAGGGACGTCCTTTTCGTGTCTCGTGCCATGCGCAAGCCCGGTCAAACAAAATCGTCCCGCGGTTCTATTCGACGCGAAGACATTTAAATCCGTCCAACATAAGTGGCGTCCTCGAAATGACATAATTCGAAAAGTTATTCGGAACACGACAAAAAGTTTGACGAGTCTTCATAAAGCACATACGAGACGGATAAATTTAGTCGAGATAAATCATTTTTTACGATTTCATATCGAAGGCCGAGGAAATATTTACGAGCTTTGTTCCTTCCACGTCCTTCCATGTCACAGATACGATACAGATGTAATAAATCTGAACATGTTTTACGCTTTGTTTTAAAGCTACGCTTATTGTGGGGAAAAGTTAATTAAATCCGAGCGTTATACCTCGGTGCATTGACGGTGTAAGGTCTGCTGGTCGTGCTGGGAGTCTGAGTGCTCGTAGTCAGCGGTATAAAGGTGTCCACAATAACATTTGGCGTCGTCACGTGGACCACGGGATGGCTAAGCACGTTCGTCCTGCATTTGCAAATGAATTAACGGAATCGCGACGTTGCGTAATTGCTGGATCTCCACCGCATCGACGTGCACGTCGGATTCATTCCGATATCCGGATAGAAACCGGCGCGACAGGTTTTGAATCGACTTGTTAGTGCTCTCGCATGCGGCGACTATTTTTAAATGGTGATTAGACACGATAATCTCGCGCGCTCGCGTGAACATCGACACTTTTAGATGACAAATCGCGAGAGAGAGGTGCATCCATTAGCGGGGATGCGGTAGAAGTAATTTTTAAAAATAACGACCAGTTTGAGAGGAAAGCTAATGCACGCATTATTTTTTACAAAAGAATAGGATTCAATTTGATCAGAATTAATTCACTCTTGGAATGAAAAGTAACGCGGTATATAATTTTCCAATTATAACATTCAACGATAATTATCATATTTAAACGCAATTCTACCAGTTATTATATAAATCAGTTATGTAATAAAAACACATTTAAATCTTTTGAGCAGCGATGTTATTAATAATTAAGGAAGAAATCTCATTTTCTTACCTAAACTGTTGACCGTCGGAAATGCGGAACTTATTCTTGTTCAGTTGAGCCTGAAATATGAAAAAAAGTTATCTTTAGCTGCATACGAAATGCTCTGGCAGAGGTGAAACGACTTTAACTTTTCTCGTTTAATCCGTTGTTGGAACATATATTCATACCTGATTCTCGTAGATATCGTAATCATGCACGTCGTGATTCAGATTGTACTTATCCGCCTCGTTCACGGCGACCTTCTTCGGCTTCTGGTACTGCTTCGTGTTCACCTCGCTAATTCTCACGTTCGGTTGTTGTACCGGCACTGACTGGTTGATGGTGTATTGATTGTAATCTACGTAAAATGATGTAAGGTCATTGGAGATTGCTCTGTTAATTTAGAAATTAAAAAAATTAAGATATTTATCGTTCTAACATTAGTAGTTTTATCTGACATATCTGACAATTATTAATAAGAATGTTTTTTTTTTTAATAGACTTAAAAGTAATGAAATACGTGCTAAGCCGTAGCGAAAGATTTTGTTTAAAGTTTCTCAATTTTTGCGTTTTGTCCGAGACATACAAACCTTTACAAGAAACACAATTATTGGAAACAATACAACAGAAAGTTATTCTATACAGCTATTATTCGAGATTTTCTAAAGTAATTCAGAGGAAGTTGCCTACCGTCGTCTTTATAAATAGAAACGTCATCGTCGTAAATCGTGTAATATGGATAACTCTGATCTGGATCACTATAGTAAGCCTTGGATAAGACCGGTGCCACGGTCGAGGCCAATGTTTTAGCAAGCCTTGGCGACTCAGTGGTTGGAACAGGCGTTCTAAAGTGTGAAAAGAGATTAATGTGGCAAAAGGATAACGCAACAGAGCTCTGCTTTCAATTACGGTGCTTTCACGTTGAAATATGTAGTTGAAATATCAGAATATCATTTTATTACGTAAAATTTCAATCAAGGGATAGATACGATCGGAGAGATGGGAACGATTGCCGCGTTAACGCGGGCTATTGAAGTTTCGCGGAGAGAAATCACGGCCAAATTGTGAGGTCTTACTTAATCGCGACGAAAAGTATTTTCTTTTCTCAAGAGTGATTTGTAACTTCGTTACCAACCTGTAATGAGATTCGGCTTGGGCACGTGCGCTCACCAGGCTGTCCTTCTCCCGCTCCTAGAAACACACGCGACATCATAAACTCAATTGCCAGCGGTATCCTTGAATTACCGTATTCATTGCTAATTGATCAAATTCACATTCGACATTAAATGGACGCGTCCGTCGCCTATTCAATGCAACTTTCTATTTGCGTTTTCTCTAAAAAAAGAACCGTCAATAACTACTGTAATCATTTATGCGATTGAACCACGAACATGGCATGAATGGCATTATGACACGTTTGTTATTAATTATAACTACTTAGCTACTCGTTTAATCATTTAATTATTTCAATATTTGTTCTTAATTAGAAAATATGTTCTTTTAAGGAGAGGATTATTTGTTGAAATGTATATTTTTGTACATTATTTATATTATTGTACATTATTGTACATTATTTATATAGATAATCATTCTATAGATTCTATATTCATCCAAGAATTAATTGGATCTTAATATATAATTTAATTAATTATTTTATTTTATATATAATTAATTAAATAATTTAATTAATTAATTAATTAATCATAGCAACGGTATTGCGACTCACCGATATTATGTTCCGTCGAAGACCGTCGCGATCGCGCTGCACCTGGCCGATCGTCGAAGGCTGTCCCCGGTACACTCGTTGCTGCCGATCGTTCTCGACCTCCGAGGCGGGACCGTACTCATCGTCATGGTAATTCGTCCTCGAGTGCTGTCGTTGTCTTAGTTGCCTCTCGGTGATCTGCGAGACCGGCGGCGACGCGGTTGTAACCGTGATCGGCTGTCTCTGGATGGGTCGTTGTTGCTGCTGCTGTTGCTGCTGATCTCGTAATTGCTGCTGCTGTTGCCGTTGGTGTTGCTGTTCCTGCAGCGTCTCGAGTTTCGCGGATCTATGATCGTAACGATTTGATTTTAAGAGAATTGCCGATTTGGTCGCGAGGGTAAAATTTATTTATTTTCGGGATAGCAAAGTTGTGCGTTAACGAGGTTTCTTTTTTACTGTGTTTCATAATATCAATTCAATACGGAGATTCACATATACTACTAATGCTGACGATACATTATGCGATGTTTATATTACGCATACAAATATGTGGTAAGCGAGTGGATCTACATTTCCGTACAAGAGTTGCATAGAAATAAAACAAAAGAATATAATAAATATACCCAGTCGCGGAGGAAGAAATGATCAGAATTTCAAGTATCTACTTTCAAGTATCTATGTATCCGCGCCGTTTGGAAGCTAGTCGTGAAACAATTTTCTTGCTGAATTCTCGGGGAGATGTCGGCGATTATATGAAACCGCGAAATTGTCTCCCTAAGGATTTCTTTTTAACAGCAAGCACACCCGGAATTCGAGACGAAGCGAGTAGTTGAGAAACTCTTTCCCGATTACTCGTGCACAATACAATTAATGAGTATCCAGACTGCGCGTTGCCCAACTTCGGCTTTTATGTAACGAGAGACCCGGCTGTCTCGGTTGCTCGAAAAGATTCAATCTCGCATACAAATACGTACATACACGTTTTTATTTACACATGTAACAAACGAGACAAATTAATTAATTCTAGCAGGTAACTCGGTTTGCTCAGCCTGTTTCACTTTCCTTGCATTCTTGTCTGTGTACAAGAGTAACAAAAATATTACGTGGCTTGTATGCTTCTTTCAATTTTCGTACGCATTTCAATAATAACGTTTCAATAATAAACAACAGTGAGTAACGAAAAAAGTAACGACTTTGCGGTATTATTTTCTGAAATATAACACGGTTGTTCAAACAAACTCGCGATTTATTTTTACCGTGAGGCAACAATTAAATTTTAAATTAGAGTAATTTATGTTGGAGAGTAATAATAATAAGAAACGAAAGCGAGTCCGTGAGGGTTTACAGGCGGAACGAAGTGGCCTCTAACAACGAGCCTGTCGTTCGAACATACGTTATTTCTTTTATCGGTGCGTAATACTACCGATATCTCTCTTCGTCCACGTCGAATCGAGAGCGCGCGTTTGAGGATTGTACGCGCGAGATGCTTTTGCTATTCGACGTGTCCGCAGCCGAGAAAACGCGATCGCGAGGTTGTTCTATCGAAACTAATGGCTCTCCCCGCGGGTCTCTCCCCCGCGCGCGCTCCTACCAATCCAGTCGCCTTAATCGAGCCGCTGTTTCTCTTTCTTTTCACTCTCACTCTCGCCTTTTTCTCCCATCGGCTGTCGCGAGCGTGGGTGAAGCTCGCGAACGCGCGTATGTGCCTGCCATTGTTTTGCAATCGCGTCGAAAAGTAAGTCTCACATGTGGAATGTAATGCACTGCTACTCATATCGTTTTCGTAGCGAAACGCAAACTTTGCAAAACAAAAACACTTTGTGTACGCGACGTTTCCATGTATGACACTTATTGCAACATGATAACGAGGAAGTAAAATAAAATAATTCCCGTGTATCAAAGACAACCTTATAATAAAATGTTTCCTTAAAAAAATATGTTAAATATTATATTAATGCAAATTTATAATTATTGACATACATGATTAAATGACATGATTAAAATATTACACTGCGGAAATATTTTTCAAGGTATTTCCGTCGGATCAGATGAGTCTAAATAATCATAACTCACCTCTCCAGCAGAGGATCCTCCTCGACCTCCTTGTTGGACGGAACTCCTTCCGGGCAGCCTACGTTTCGCGGCCAGTCGCACGTCTGCAAGTCGTGGCTGGGGAAAGAAGGCAAACGATTTGGATTTCTCAGTATTGGATCGTTAACGTTCATTAGAGGCTTATGATCACGGCTTTACTGGCGTACACGCGAGTTCTCGCGCCCGCCGTGTCATTAAAATTACATTTGCACTGCGCGAGACGTATCGCTTCCCATTTCGCTTATTTTACATTACGTTCCTCTATACACAACTCGACATTTTTCCCTCGGTTACGCGAAAATTACTCTACACAGTTCTCTTCCGCCGCTTACGCTAATTAAGACTCATTTACTCGCCGTGAGTAAATGTACAGGCGACATACATACGACGTAAAGTGCAAAGCTTTTATTTTCGAATTAACGAGAATATTCTTGTGGTTGATTGCGGTACGAATGATATTTAAATAGCATTATGATATTTAAGAATTAGCAAGACGCTTCTAAGATTTTTATTTCGCGAAGTTTTTCATCGCATGTGCAATCCGACAGAATCGTAATTAAATGGTAAAATGTCCAAACTATTCATGTTACAATTTACATCCCAGTGGCTAAATATTAAGGACACACTACCATTTCGTTCAAATTTATTGGAATTATCAATAACTTTCTACTTAATTAAACAAATTGAATTATTATCGGGGTATATTATACAAATGTCTTCTCGATGTTGGTGGAAAGAAGATATTTTGTTATATCGGTGGCAAAATGATAACAATGCTATATAAATGGATTTTAAAGAAAAAGATTCAATGAAATTTTGCTTCGTCTTTAATCTCACAAAATTACCTTTGTTCCACACCAATATTAAAATCAAGCAACAAAATGAGGCAGACATGATTTATTTAAATGTTTGACAAAATTGCAAGTACAGATTAATTAAAGTTTTTGATAACTGATGAAACAAACAATGAGAATAGTTTTCTGATAATCGATGAAACAAAAACAAGATCGGAGACAATCTTGCTGTACGAAAGAGTACGCATGAGAATCGTTTGCGAATTATTCGATTCGGGACGATTTGAGGAAGGGTCGAAGGAAGAGGCAGGGAATCAGCAATCTACGACGGTACTCGCGGAAGATAACGAATACCATTCGGTTCGACGCGGCGCGATATAAGCCCCAGGCGTCTCGAGATCGAGTGTTTTCTGAGAATTCCGGACGGAAACCCGTCTATCATCGAGAACCACGTTTGGTACGTTACTCCTGGAACCGCCGTCTCGGTATCTCACCCGTACTTGGATATCGCGTTACCATTAATTAAGTACCTTAGGCCGTATCAACCGGCTTCGGCGCGGCGAACTCGTTCACGCTCAGTCGTATCGGGCGAGGTGTGGCTGATCGATTTTTTCCTTTTCTCCAGGGTTACGCGTACGACCCCCTTTTACCGTGCAAATCCAGACGGAGGATTGAAAGTAATTCATCGCGCTGGTCGAACATCGGCTAATGCAACTGTCGGATCATTTGTAAGACATAAGAGCTGACATTCGCACTCTTACGTGTCGAGACACGTGATCGCGTTGCATCTAACTCGCGGTTTGACAAATGATTCGCTCTATCATTTAACCCTTCATTACCGGGGGGTATTCCAGCAGTTTTTAAATACTTATTATGAATTAAATTATCTTTGAAAAATTATGAAAAATCTTTTTCAATATTTTTAATTGATTTAAAATGATTATGAATTAGATATTTTTCAATATTTCTAATTGATTTAAGAAACTTAGCCGAGATTACATGTTAAAAGATAAACTCTTAAACAACAAATTACAACAAATTAATAATATTTTAAAAAATCGGCATGAATTTTTCTTTATTTAGAAGTTAGAATTTTTTTACTTGGGGTACTATCATACCCTATGCGATCTAATACATACCAAAACTTCATGGGTAAAGGGTTAAACCCCATTCTTCCCGGAGAATACCTCGAAGAATACATTTTCCGCGGCGCGTTGAATTTTTGGTCTACAGTTGCGCGCGCGTTCGCGGGAAAGTGCGATTCCATTCGCGCGATGCGCTGCAACGCGAAATCTCTCACGAATCTCGTAATCCAACGCTGGGAGCGCGGGACGGGTCGCGCGCATCCGGCTCCTTATACATGCCCGCTCGACAATTGCACGCGTACACCCGATTCGGCGCATCCATTATCGCGCCGTTCGCCTAATTTCACCTCTGCACTAATCCACGACCATATTAGCCGATCGGTCGTCAGAAGCGCGGAATTGTTTTCCACGGTAGTGTTTTTTCCTCTTTTCTCTTCGTGAACGCGCCTCGCCGCTCCGCGACGGTGATCGCGAGCGCGGTCGTCGACTCCGCGCGCGATGATACATATATCCATATATATATGTATATATATGTGTGTCTACTGGCAGAAACTCCGGTAACGAGCAGAAGAATTCCTCACGTCGACCATCTTCCATTATCTCGCACGTAATCTTAGAACTCGCGAACGCTTACACGCGGGATTTTTAATGTCCCGACACTAAATGCTAACGTTGGTGCGGCAATGTTTCGCGGCGGGATATCAAAGAGCACTATTTCTTCTGGAATCGTAGATTTTCCACGAGATTCCCTCTCGCAAAATCGGAGCGGAAACAGAGGCGAGACGCCATCGATTTCTCCATGCTAACAATAGATAAATTCTGAAAAACGTTCCTGCCGAAATGAAGTGTCGAGCCAACGCTTTCCCATACGGACCTTGACTTTTCCTTCTCGCTCGTTTTCCCCCACGTAATCCGGCACGTTCGTGCTTTTAGTCTCGCATACCTGTACATAAGGCCTCCCGTACAGGATTCCAGCAGGGCGCCGCCGAAGACGCACACGTAATACTGCGTGCAGTCACGCGGATGAGGATAGTATCCAAATTCTTCGGGGCACTCGAACTCCAGGACTGCCTCATTTCTGCTGGCTCTCGCGCTTCTCGGAGTATTCCGCTGACATCCTGGAACGAAACGAGATACCTATTAGTTTGAAATCCAAAACATCCGCAAGCTGTTCAGTGCCCTCAGCAATGCAGACAGAGAGTACGCAATTAATTTAACGTTAGTCTCGTTAAAGGCCAGCAGGGTCTCCTTTCTTTCTCCGAATCGCAATTGAAATTATCGCCAGATCAAAATTCGCGTCTTAAATCCCTCGCGGGCTTCTACCCGATTATACAATACATATCCGAATCGGACATGCGTCTGATCCTATCGAAGCTTATATGGCCTCTTGCATAGTTTATCCGATCCTAGATCTCCACGGAATTGCAAAATAAAATTTTTATGCAGCCCACATTGCGAAACGGTAGAACAAAGGAAGTCATAGGAACATAGTGCGCGGATTAATAGGCCCCGTACGGATATGTAAGACCGACTACGTTTGCTATAAGACTGGCAAAGATTATTGTTGTTCCTTGCGATCAGATTGCCGTGCAAGATAAATTTTCATTAATTTCGCACAATTTAAAATATATATAAAAGATTTTTAATAATAAAATCTACTTGTTTTTCCATTTTATTTACTAATATATTTCGATTTTAAAATTACCTTTTAGAAATGAATTTTTTCAAAGTACATTACTTTGTAAAAAATTCATACGCAATTAATAAAACTTAAATCTAAGTGAATCCAAGTTTTTTTTATGGTTTTTATGGGACGAGCCGTCTTCACGTGTGGCTCGTGCTTCGTCTCGAAGATTCATCCCACTTTAATAATTAAACTCCGCGTTATGCATGAGCCGATAATTTCACCTAAGAGCTCGGCGTAAATGCAGATTCATTAATTATACGAACAAAGCGTGCGTCGACGTTGGTATGAGTTATGATTACAATCCATTTATTCCGTCGTGGCGTACGCAGGGGCGACTCAGCCCCTTGAAATGTCGTAAACATTTTCAGCTCCGAACGAACGTGACACGATTGCCGGCCATTTATCATTGTGTACCGCTTGTCGTACTGGCATGTTGAAACACGAACGCGATAAATGCAGCGGCGCATTGCGTAACGGAAAAGTAGACGGATTTTTGGTCGACCTTGCGTTCGACGCGGCTATATCTAGTAACGTCCGTAACGTGTTTACGGGACCGCTTCTAGCTCGTGAGGACTTAACTGTCCGCTTAGAGAAACGCTCTCACAAGTCTCGGCGCGGCAAAGTGGAGAACGTGAAAGAGACATAGAAAATGCGTCGCGCGTGGAGAAGCCGCAACAATGCGGAGGCATTAATTTTCCCGAACGTAAGGCAACGTAGGCACGCAAGAGACACGCACGAGGAAAAACATGCGAGGCGGTATACGCGCGCATCTCGCACTGCCCGGGTTTCGCAATCCGCGGCAATCCTCTCTCGCAAGAGGAAGTTCGAGAGCCGGGGGTCTTTCACGGCGAGGTTTTCCCTCTGATTATAGAGTCCGGGTTGATTAATAAGCGCCCCTGGAAACCGAGATAATTGCGACTTAATGAGAAAACGTGCAACCGTGGCCGAAGAATGGATATCGGCGCAGTGTCGGAAGCGCGTTCGCGCATTCCATTCCTCAATCATCATCCGCGGAAAATGAGGCAGAAAAAGAAGATTGATAAAAAAAAAGCGAAAATTACCAACGAGCCGACCGAGGCGACCGGAGGATGGAGGAGCGTCGTGAAAGCGAGGTGAAACAGCGCACTCGGAGATGCGCGCACACGTCCGCGCGCGTTTTCCAATGTCTCGATGGGACGCGAGCCGGACGGTCAGGATTTTTAGTCACGCGACGCATACGCGGGACAAAAGCGCCATTATCGTTATTATCGTACGGTGGTTTTTCGCTTTCCAGTAGCCACCGCGGGGGCCGCCGATTATTTGCGCGCGACGCAAACGCGTGGCCACGCGTGGGTGCCCAGGCATGTCCGAGTGGCGTTTTGAATGCACCGTCTGCTTCCCATACGCATACCGTTGTGCAATCATCAACCGAGAAAGGGGAGGGGGGCGCGCTCTAATGACGAGCAATAACGAATTTGCCAGGCGCGCGAGCGTCTATTATCGCAACGGCGATTAAAATTAGGTAACCGGGAAAAATTATGGAAATCTCGATCGCGCTGGGAAGAAGAGATCGAGAATGCAAGATTGATTTCCAGAGAACGCGACTAATTAAGTGCGCGCGCAACCGCGCGGATATACCGAGGGAATTAATTGCTCCCCCTCCTCCGCCCCGGTTAATTCACGATGCCCGGGATAATGGCGACGAGTTTTATGCGGTACAGCGTGAGTTAATGCACTTACGAGTTTTACGAGACTAAAAACGCATGATAACTATTCGCTTAATTCGCTATGCAATTTAGTTTCTTCTTGCAGGAAAGTACCGTCCGTTTACTAAATCCCTCTGTACGTAATCGCCTACATGTATACACGGGAGCTTCGCGAAATCTGTGGGGGACGTTAATTACCTAAACCGCAGGTGCAAGTCGCGAACGCGAAATTGCACGACAGAAGGGTATTGCAGGGACAGAAGGGAATTGCCGGGTGTTCGCAGTTTATACACGCGAGTGTAATTACGCATTTAGCGGAGCAAGAATCACGTTGTCTTCCTGACGGCATTGAAGGCATCGGCCAGCCGAAGTATTCGGTCGCGAAGGTCGCCGGGAAATGCCGGAACGAAGAAAAGAGGTGGATTTGAACGGGATACGAACGTCCTCGACCGTACGGATGTAGAAGGACGCGTACGCGGCGATTGACGTCAGGGGAATTTGTTTTCACGTAGAGCTCCCGATCCCGTTCTCTCTCTCTCTCTCTCTTTCTTTCTGGTCAACGCGGCAGTTGACCTCGAAATCCTTCACTCGCGATCTTGAAAGCGATCGCGAGGTCGCTGTCCTTGTCTGCGAGATGGTCCAAAATCTTACTTTCAATTGCTCTCATTAATCCAATCTCTGGTTGCGGCAATTCCGTTTCCGAGGAATGCGGTGAACAATGAATATTCAATATAGGATATTTTTTTCAGATATTTTTTTCATTATTCAATCTTTCGTTATATCGACTGGCTTGGATATTCGTTAAAGGTTTCTATACTGTGTTTAATAACCATTTAGTTTTTAACGACGGCTATTGTAAAATTTTGAATAGAGTCTACAATGTTTGTATTAATTTTAACGCTGGCTGAAAAGCTGGTGAATTTGTCTTGAAACATCTTACAACTACCTTGTGTATTTATGCCGACATTACATAAGGAATTCACACAGTAACGCAATTTTCCATCGCGTCGCTGACATTTGACGGTGGAAGTGGAATTACCTGCGAAATATAATGCAATCAGCTATCTGCGGCCAGCAACATTCTAGTGCGTTAGTCAGTATGGCATATCATCTGCAAATAATACGTTCTAGAAGTGCGCCTGGCGAATAACGCACCGCGACGTAGAGCGACGGTAGAACGTTGCACCCGGCATACAAGGTACTAAATGTCAAGTAGAACGCCTCGCAAGTAAACGCGTGCCGACCTAGAAATTCTCAAATGATGCGTCGCGATTGCTAAAGTGACACGAAGTGCGTTGTAGCCTTTTACGGCTGCTAAACATGTATTCGACATGTAGCGCTGACTCGCGTTTCACTGAAATCTCTGATCGCTAATTACACGAACATCTCACGTTTTCACATTGATTGCTAATTGTAATACGACCACACGCCACGTCTTGTGCTGTATACAAAACACGCAATTTCCGCTGTATCTAATCAGTATCAGTGCACACAATTTGGACATGTATACATTATCGTCGAATTTTCAAGTAACAACCCAGTAAACACAGACTATTACAGTAATATTGTAGCAACGTTATAACATTGCAGTAACATCACAGCAATATAGTAATATTAGAACAATGATGCTGCAATATTTTATGTTTACTGGGAATTGAATTTTCTCTCTTTTCAATTTCAATTTCGACGTTTTCTTGAAAGCCTTTTTATTCAAGATTCTTTTCTTGATATCGAGTTAGAGCTTGTTAAATTAAAGGCAAGCATCTTTTAATATTCTCGATAATTGAAGATAAATAAGAAGTATCGGGTTCATTGTAATAAAAAAATTGCAAAATTCTTTCAGTTCAGCAACTGTTTTGCAAAAAAAAAACCGCGATTTTCGGTCTTTCGGTAAGAGAGAGAAGGAGAAAGAAAAAGAGACACTCTCAAATAATGTTCTCACGAAAGGGTGCGGATAGAATGTAGGCGCGAACATTGCACCATTGAACGATGCGAAATCGCGAGCCCAATTGTACGCTGCAACTCTGTGATAAAGAAGTGACAGGCAGTCGTTCGCCAAAGAATCAAACCTCTCTCGTAAGAATTTTTACGCAAGCGACATTGCAAGTGCAATAGTATTTGTATAATAATTTTTTTCCCCGCAAGGAGAACACCGTGAGGTGCGAAGGAAAGACAGCTCCCGACGAAAAGGCGTTGCGAAAATTGATTGCGGAGACTTCGCGCACCTGCGCGAGCGATTTATTTTGCCGCAACGGTCTTCGAATCCGGAACTCCGGGCGGGGCGTAATTTATTAGTATCTCATATTCGTTGTGCATTTACGCAACCCGCGGCACCCGGGGCCGTTTCCGCGGCCGGAACCGCCGCCATCGAAACGGCGCCACCAGGAAATCGTTCTGGCATATCGGCGCGCTCTCCTATAAAATCGCCGCCTCGTAACGAACCATACGCGACTGTACATACACGTACGAGCCATATGAATATAAACACGGCTTTTTCCGTGGCTTTTCCTGAGGCGACCGCGCACGGTGGAAGTCCGCACGGCGACAGAACGAGACACGCGAGGGAAAAGAAGGACTTCGCGAAGCTGAGAGAAGTGAAAGTCATGCGAACGGAGAGAGACGGAGGAGTACGCGTGAGGGAAATAGAGACAGGGTGACGAGAGAGAAAGAGAGGGGACTCCCAACACAGGATAAAAGAGTCGGCGAGTGAATGAGTGAAAGTGAGCTGGAATACCGCAGCGGTGCTCTGAAACTGGAGCGCCGCTTGCATAATATCGGACAGTTTATACAGTTTAAGGCGTTCCGTGTTGCACGGGCGTCCGCCCGGCGTCGTATGTATCTATATATATTTGCGCTCAAATCAATAAATCATTGTGTACGTGACGGCGCGACTATAATTCGTAATTACGTCGGAAAAACAATATTCTCAGACTTTCGCGGTTTCCGAAGCGAACGGCCGAGGAGGACTCTTTGCAGGCAGCCAGCCGTGTTTTGTTCCTTGCTTGTTACAAGAAATGCAATATTAACATTTAATATAGCTATATACATACATTAAATTTTTTTTTATATTAAAATAACTAATACTATTATTTTTTTACCAGAGCGATTACCTTCTAATATTCTTTTAAACTTTATTAATTGTACAATTTTTTACATAACGATTTTCTGCCTTTTTTGTTAAAAGAGAATTAGAAAATATTTCAGGAGAAATATCAGTTGCGTGCAATTTAACTCTTTATTCTATTATATAGTCGTCACTTTGCAGTTGCTCGGATCGGCGGAAAGGAGAAAAAAAAATGACCCGTCTGTCTATGGCAAGTCGACGATTAGAACGGTCAAACATGGACAACGCTCGATCTCCATTAACGGTGGCAGTACATATGCTCGGTATCACGTGGGACTTGGGAGGAGATTAACAGGCACGTGACGGAGGACTTGTGGATCATTTTAAAGAGCTTCGGGAAGCGGTCCCGCGTTCGCCGAGAACGTCGCACGTCATGCCCACCGATATTCAACGATCGGACTTACGACCTAAAAAGTACTCATTATCGCACCACCGTGGAATTATGTGATCTCGCAGTTGCGTTTTCATCGTCGTACGCACGTGCGCGCACCGCGGTTTTAAGCCCCCATTCCCCATCGCAAAACCGTGCCGGAACGACTTGATTGCTCGCTGCCTATTTGGGCGGGGCACTCGATTGTAAAGGAGATTTGGTTCACTCCGGAGTCCGGTCACGCGGCCCATTACCGCGGTAAAAGTAGGCAATCAGAAATCCGGCGGTTGCCGCAGACCCGCGGCGCGGGCGCTTTCCGTCGGTCCTGTGTCAAAATCTTTTTCTTTCTTTTATTTTCTTCGACGCGCGACTCCGAGACCTTGAAAAGTCAGATAAAGTCGGTGCTTGCATAATAAGCGGCGAAAGTCGTCGTCAATTAAGCCTCGAGTATTTTTCCGTGACTCTGGTTTCTCTCCCTCTCTCTCTCTCTCTCTCTCTTTCTTTCTCTCTTGTATATACAGACTCTTTGTCAAATCATTGGACCGACAATTGCATGCTTTCGCAGTTCCATGAAAATACCGGCGGCACTACAATTTGCCTCGCTCCCTTTTTTGTGCATGCGATTAATGAGATTGTTGGCAGTTACGCGTGGCATAAGCGTCTCGATACCTTTTACAAAAACGACATACCTTGGATAACAAGAAACGCGTATGTTTTGCTAGCAGAATTCCTAAAAGCATTAAATCCGCGAAATATTTACGGCGATAGTAACGATGATTATACGTATCAATTAGGATAATAGAGTTAATGGATCATAAAATACAAAATTAAACATAAAATAAAATATTTTTCTTCCTTATTGAAGCAACCTTCGAGAATTCCATAGGGAATTATAATAAAAGTGAGAAAAAAATATTGAAGAGTATTAAAAATACATGTAACATTTTATTTTACGTATTTTAGTTACCTTTAAATGTTAAAGAGCAACAGATCAAATATCGTTTAATATTTGCGAAGAACGACCATTGCGATCGAATGAGAAATATTACATAAAGTCGCTTGCTAATTCAAGGATTAAACGGAGAAGGCGCAATAATGGTGAAGAAATTTATTATCACCGAGTGTATCGATTTCGTGAATTTTTCAGCGCCCACGGCCTCGGAAGTTTGTTCAGTCTCGCCGTTCCTGGTTTTAAACTTTCTTCGCGTGACTTCAAGAACCGATTCCTTCTTTTAAGTAGAGCATCGAATCGTAACCGCAACCGTAACTAAAATCCCTATCTTTCGCGTTTATCGCCAGAAATGTTCCGGCAATCTCGGATATAGACTAAATTATGTTTCCAAGTTAACCAGAGAGAGAGAGAGAGAGAAGAGATCCTCTCTAAAAAATACTTTCTCGGAAGAATATTTAATGTGTTTACAGATTAAATATAAAATAGATAAGAGCGATAATGTTTGTGATTTATTTATTAGCTGCTTGATTATTAACAATCAATAATTCAACAATTTTAGATTTTTTGTTTACCAGATATTTCACAGATTGCAAATACAAATTTACAATGTACATCTTTCCAAAAGTGAAATAAACTGCCACTCGTAATGGATGAGGAATGATGATTACTTTTATTTTACATTAATGGGCGTTAACTATGGACAAGATAGCTCGTAATATTTCGCGTATCGTCAGTGTCGTGTTATTCCGAGGGCAACGTTTTCAATCGCTGCCCACACGGCATTACGTCACCCATTACGTATTCATCAATTATCATCCGTGGAGATGCATCCCGGCGCGCTGGTCTGTTTTCTCTCTCGTCCATGAAAGGTCACCGAGGCCGTTTAAAATATCGGTAGAAGTCGATGCGCTCCAAATTATGCGTTACGTTATACGACATTATTACCTGAGATTGAAATCGTCTTGAGTTCGTCGTAACAATGAAGTATTGTGCAAAACTGTTAGTGCGAAAGTCATCGACGACAACAAGACATATTTGGCAAAACATATTGGCAACATATTTTATATAAAACCCAGCGAGATATATAGAGAGATAATGTGATATTAATTCGTTGTTTTGATTTATATACATGTTATGGCAAAATGACATAGCTCTTTATATAATATTCATAGAGATCGATATATGATAAATTCTGTATTCTTTTACAACATCTCGTACAGTACTACGTTTGCTCACGTTAGAATGCAAGTTATTTTAAGTTTAATTTCTAAAAGGAAAATTTCTTTCTAAAATGCATAAAAATTATCATAACATCTTTTATATAAATTATGACTTTAATTCATATATCAACTTCTGTGAATATTATAAAGATTTATATCATCGCGTTTATTTGGTAACATTCAGTTTGTAAATTTACACATCTTCTCTATATGGATAGCAGCTTGCAAAGCTGTTGTACGGCACTTGTCTTTCGCACACAATGTACGGCATCAAGATCCTCTCCGCAGGACATCCTGACGCTGTTTGGGACGCATTCAATGTCTCTGCTTGCACAATCCCCCGATTTTAATCTGCCTCCATCAGAGATGCTCAAACGACTCTCGAGGAGTACACCTTAACAGATTTCGATACGCAAACGCTCGCAACCAGCGTGACTCGACCTCGCCGGGATTACATCAACATTCGTATAAATCATTTTCCAGATCGATTATTGCAGAATCTTCGCGAATATTTCACAGTATGAGACAAAAAGACAATCACAAGCAGAGACGTTTGATAACGATGTAACAATCAATAAGAAAACCGACGATTTCTACGACTCGTTAACTATTAGCAATGATAATTAGCTAAAGTAAGAATAATCGTGTTGTTCAGATTGGGCAAATTTCGCAACATGGGACAGAGATCAGAGGGCGGCAAGACCGCGAGATCGTCGTGTGTTAATCGTGTCGGCGCCTCCGCCGATTGTGAGGTGCGAATGTAAGCGTGTAACGGTGCCTGGACGCAACCGGTGGCCTTAAGAAGTGAAAAGATGCCCGGCCAGTGAAAGAGAGAGAGAATTTACGGGACTCTTGGACGCGGTGACGCGGTTGGATGAGCTGCGACTTC
Organism: Tetramorium parvispinum; assembly: GCA_011638315.1. Lineage (NCBI taxonomy): Eukaryota > Metazoa > Arthropoda > Insecta > Hymenoptera > Formicidae > Tetramorium > Tetramorium parvispinum. The sequence continues at coordinate 9,545 of VBVR01000877.1, read as the reverse complement.
ACGGTATCTTCACGATCGTTCGGCGAGGTCGTCCGTGATATAATAAGACTTCGATCTCTCAGAAGAAAGCCGAAGGAAATAATACGTAGGCGCGGAGATGCGATAGAGGGACTTCGTGAAATTACGATTAGCCTAATTGCAAGCTATAATGGGTTTCATGAGCGAGCGACAGGAGAAATAAATCATTAACATAAGGTTTAGTCTCTATTTTCTAGCCTTTCCTCTGTTTCTCTGGTAATGGAACGCAACGCTAATTATTTGAAATTATTGTCGGCCTTGTAAAAAAAATAGAATACACGATCAAGAGCGAAAGGATTACTGGCTTGTCAAACATGCAAACGGCATGTATAATACCTGTTATTTCTAGAACATGTAAACGCTTATCTTCTCACTTCAAATGTCTTTATCGCGTTGAATTAAAACGTTCATGTAATAGAACGTATAGGAGATTAAATCGTTGAGAGTTAAACAGGGTTTTTACATTGAGTCTCGAGGGATCGAGGCAGTCCCAGCATCGAAATTACAGACGATAACCTCCGGCGTTGAAATCACCGGCATTGAAATCCCCGGACGCGGCGTGTTAAGATCTGCAGCATTGAAGTTGCCGGCGTTGAAATCCGCGGTATTGTAATCGCGCCCAGCATTGAAGTCTTTTCAACATTGTAATCGCCGGCGCCGTAACAATCGGCAACAGACGCGGGATTGTGCAACGTAATATCAATTTCGCATTTTATTCGGTAAAAATCGCTATTCAACACGATAGGAGGTTTAGGGCGATCCCACCGTATCGTGCGCCAGAAATCGTACTTGTACTCTCTTGTACTTATTAGAATCTAAATATAATGGCGAGATATTGCTACAAGCAAAGTGGTATTATCATGGTGAAATATGACTTTGTATGACGTGCTCGCCGTGTCGGATGTGCGACGAGCGAACGTGAGAGCGTGCCTCGCCTCGTCCTACGAGATTAACGGCGCGCTAAAAGTGCTCCGAAATGCCAAAGTTTACATCTGACCCCGCGCGCCGGATAGTTATCCACCATGCAATGGACTAATTAATCCGCGCCGTTACATGAAATCAGAATGTGCGAGTATGATCCACGATGCTTCCACGCTCACTGACACCCGACGGAGGATTCCGTGGGATAGGATTCCCCCGTTCTGTTTGCCCTTTCGGTCTGACTAATCGTTAGATTCATGAGAAAGACGCGCGGGAAAGAAAGGGAGCGACGGTGAGAGAAGGTTCTTTCTTTTTCTGCAGAAATCTACATGTTAAGAGCACGGGGTCTTTGCGCAATCCACTTCTGAGAATGAAGTGGACACGCGAAGCTTCTGACTTTTCCAGTAATGTCTGACGACAAAAAAGGAAAATTAACGGCCTTCCGTCGTTCCATCAATCTTCTTGCGTCTAGCATCGGCAACCTTTACTCGATCCCGCGAACCGAGAATCGAACGCATGGGGTTAAAAGGAAAAGGAGAGGGATAGAGAGAGAGAGAGACAGAGAGAAAGAGAGGAAGAGCACACTCGCGAGATTACTTCTACCTTTAGTCATATGCAACGGTGAACGCCCCGATATTTTGCACCCTGCGGATCAGCTGGGAACACCCACTCACGATCGGCCAGGTCTCTGAAGATTACTAAAGACAGCTCGCGACCTGCCTGGCATTCGTTTCACGATCCCACGATCCTCTCCGCGTACACGTAAGAGAGGTATTCTCTCGTTAAGCCCAGGATGAAAATATCAGAAAGCAAGAGCGCTTCGCCTGGGATAATATCCGTGGTATCGATTATCTCTCGCGATGTGGATCCCTAAGGATGTACCATCCTTAACCTCGCGAACTCTCGCGTGGGTTCGATCAAGTGGAAAACGGCTCGGGAAAATAAAGAGGTTCGTTAACGCTAATTGAAGGGTCCGGAAATTAATTGTGCGTTTGGGAAGCATCTCTGTGGTGTAGTATTCTTTTTTTTTTAATATCGAAATTCTTCCGATGGAAAGTTCCGACAAACGCCGTTTATCATTTGACAGATGTTAATTACATTTTATATATATATATATATCTTACGATTGATAATGTATAAAGTTTCAAACGGAAATGTATAGAACTATTCGTGAAAGTAACAGGGAAATTACGTGATTAACCATAAGTGCTATATATGTTTCAAATGTTTTGTCTGAAGATATAAAGAACGAATTGAATCGATTTGAGTCATAATTTCCTTAAAATAAAAATAGAGCAATAAATAATAATAACGTAATATCAGTTTAACGTAATAATAGTTTGAACTCAATAAATAACAGTATATCTAATAATATAGTTTCTGTTCGACTTATCCGAAATTATTCGGTAAATATTTTATTTTTACACGATTACACTGCGGTGTGCCGTTACATTCTCGATAGAAAGTCGCGTTGCGATATACGCAGAGAGGCTAATTTGATCCGAAAGTAATTTCGCAAGAGATTATGTAATTCTTTAATTAGGTATTCTTGATATAACAGTCGCACAGCTATGCTGGGAATGGGAGGATCGATACGACTGAGGAGATCGGGCCGGCGGTTGGCGGCGTGCATTCTAAAATTTGCGAAATGCACAACCGCAATCGATAACCACCGCGCTATCGGCCGTGAAGGCTATCTATACGGCCGCAGGAGTGTGTACCAGCAACGTGCGCGACCTTTGCTATTTTGCGCGTGCGATTGCGAAACCACTGGAAAGGCTAATCGATAAGGCTGCTGATATCATTTCAAATTTCACCGCGAATTCCATGGATTCTCCTCTTAATGTAGGGAGATAAAAATATTTAAAAATTACACGTGAGTACTTTATTGACATAATAACTTAGAGAGAGAGAGAGAGAGAGAGAGAAAGAGAGAAAACAATAATAAAATTATTTTTTATAAACATAAAAGTAAAAATCAAACAAACTAGATTCTAGATTTTGAATTAATTTAGTATTGATTTATATTTCTATTTCTCCACAAGTTTAAAGATAATTAAAATCTTATATTTGTTATTTTAAAACAGAACAATTTTGATATAATTATAAACATAAATAAAACGCAAAATATAAATAAAACAATTTTTAAAGCAAAATTAAAAATATCTTTGTGCAACCAAGCAGGATAATTTTAGACTCCTAAGTTGAACACGTATCACGCATCAACGCGATGGGCGTTCGCCATGTTAAACATACAAGTTGTTCAAGATTTTATATAGGCAATCCACAGTTGAAAAGGAGGAAAGGAGAGACGAACGGAGATAAATTTATCGCGACGATCCCTTCTCGCGGTAAGTCGACCGCGAGCAGCGATAGGATTGGAATCGCAGCGTGAAGGTTACGCGTTCTCGGGGGGTGTGAGCGAGCGATGTGTGTGTAACCTTTGCTGTCGCTGGCAGCCGGACGTTTGCTTTAGAAAGGTATAATATTAAATTCATGCATGGGGAACCGAACGTTTCGCTCTCGAGACGATCTCGGACGTACGATCTCGTAGGGAGATAGGAAGGACAACGAATCAGAACAGCTTCTCGGATTCGCGCGATTTTCTTATCTGCGCCGAGTTTTGCAGCAGACAAAATGCAGCATAAATTATACAGTTTATATAGCAACAAAACAGACAGCGTGAAAATATAGACATATGTAATCGGATTATCTCAATCTTATTTTATTTCTTCGTCTCCTATGAAAGTTCTCGGTAAAAGTTTAAGACCGCGAATAGCGACCGGCCGTGAAGGCTACGCAAAGGGGTGTGTATCAATCGTGAGTGTAACCTTTTAACAGCTCTTTTGCACATGAAGAGGTGTGGCAATTATATGCACTAGAAAAACAAAAGTATCTCGGGTTTATCAAATTACTTTAGATTTTTTCTCGACAAAAAGATAAATTTTCTTTAATAAAAAAGAACGACAAATTTTAAATTATAATACAAGCAATTGAGAAAAAAGGTCTTCTCGAGACATGAATGCAAGCAAACAGTAAAATCTCATTCACATTTTATAATTTCGTGATTTTAGATTTTACTTTGAAGAATTGAGAGAGTTATAAATACAATACATAAATATAATATATAGAAAACTATTATATATATATATAGTTATTTATATAATAGATTTTTTCCTTGATTTATTATTATTTATTATTATTAGCTGCAAAAAAGCCGATTTCAAACTGAAGGAAAAACTCTTGGATAAAAGGTAGCCTGTTAGGTCTGGGACACCTTATATACATGGTTGATAGAGCAGTAGTATACAAGGATGGCGTGGTCGGTAGGTGTAAGTAGAAACAGGAGGTAGTGCTCAGACACAATGGAACGGGCTGAGGCAACCGAGTTCTCGTTGCGTCACGTCACGACCTAGGCGGCTTTTCTTCTCTTTTCTGCTCATTAATCGCGGTGATGAGCGACGGATACCAGATAGACGAATTAGGAAACTTGATGTGACAAATACACAACAAGTAGAAAACGGTAAAAATTGATTTAAATAAAGACCGCACTTGACTTTTCTGAACTTTAACATTTTTCGTAGAACTCGCCTGCAGCAACTACTTTAATTTCTTTCTTATAATTAAGCCTCCGATTAAGACTGATGTAAATTATAGCTTGTCTAGGCGGAAAGTTACTGTCAGAGATAGTTAAGAAAATGTAAATCCAAATTAGAATGCTAATTTAAAATTTTTTTAGTAGAACTATAATTTATTATTAATTGATTGTGCTTAAAGTGTGAAGTTGAAGCAACACGATTTGAAAGACATTTTTGTATTACATAAATCTTCCAACTCATTGTTAGAAATCATCTTCTAATAAATCTCAGATGATTTCGGCTTATTTCTGTGCACGGTGAATTATTAATATATCTACAATCGCTCTTGCGTCCTGTTTCTTTTTCTGTTCGTGGGAAGGGTATAATTTGCGCTGAGAGTTAGCCGATAATGAACGAGACATGCACCGCGATTGCGAGTTCTGACAGTTGAAACGGCAGCGTGGGCCGCCCTGAGTAATTCCGCCCTTCTTGATCCGGATGTAGCCAAACGTGACCGTTGATACAGGGTGAGGGGGAGGAGGGAAAAGTTTCGTCACGAAGTCGATCCTTGTGGAAAATTTTCAAGTGAAAACGGGCAACGGGATTTCCGATCGTGAACGCGCCGCCCTCGTGCCTTGCGATTGCGCGGCTGTCCCGCTCAATCAAAAGGTCACTGTTAAACAATGATAATCACACTTTCGACGGTTGCCTCGTAAATGATACCGCGAGGCCTGCATCGACGATTACGAGGCTTCCCATGAAGGATTGTAACAAATGCGCGCGCGTGACTCCTCGTTTGTAAAGATCACGTTGGCGTTTACATCATCTTTGTATTGTATATATGCGATAAATATATATATTTAATCAATTAGGAAATATCGAGGGATGTTCACAACGCGTTACAATCGAGATTGATATGTTAATGCTTGATAATTAGCGTTCTTCACGGCGCCGCTTCTGGAAGACATCGATACGGGTCACGTGCAACTGGATTCTCGTGCGACGTTAGTATAAACAAAGAACAGTGTCCTGGCTTTACTAATATGTGATATTTGTACGTATGTACGCTACAAGGAACATCGATATCTTCGCGACGTCTTCAAACCCGCTGATTTGGCGCAACCTCCCTTAGTTCTCCAGTAAATTTTAATATCTCCACGCATCTCGGGAACCGACCGTGTACGATCGCGCGAAGTGTGCGCGCAAAGTGTGAAGGCTACGAGGGGGCGTGTGGCAATCGGAGCTCCGTTATTCTCGCCTCGGTGTGGGGTAACGAGCGCCGATACGACGCCACGGGAATAGAAACGTGGATACGTACGCGCGTGTGGGTGCCGTACGACACGTTGTTCGAGACGCGTAAGTGTCTCGTCGGAGCGAATTTCGTTCCCCTCCGTGACGGAGTCGTTCCTCGTTGCAAGACGACGTTGGAAAAGCAACGTAGCCACGTAATCACCCGACGCACACACATACACACACACACGCGCATCGCACGTATACAGGCGTGTAGTGTACAAATCGCGATGCATTGCTCGGCCGTGCGGTGAGCGCTTGTATAAACCGGGCGCGAGAGAGTTCTTGCATCTCTCCGCGTGCCTCTCTCCACCGAACGCGCGAATAAATCGACCGACCGGCCAGGCTGGAAAGCCTGGCTCTCGATATTTCGTAGCTCGCAACACGGGCAGCCTTGCCTCGTGGTGTCAACAGAAAGTAACGAGCTCGTAGCGAGCAGTCGCTTGGTGAAATTGTTCCGCTGCATAAAAAGCAGCGTCGCCTCGGTGGGATTATTGCCACCGCGTCTCATATATTACGTCTCGATGCAGATGACGTTGAGAGATTGAGGCAGCTGCACATAATAGAGGCAAACGAGCGAGCATCGATTTTCCGAAGGACCGGATATGTTTTAATCACACGTACAATACGAGGCATAAATGAGATTCTTTTTGGATGTACACTAGTGTACCATCGCTAAATCTTCCATGCAAGTCTTTTCGAGAATACGATTCAGAGACCGATACACCTTATTGGTCTCCGAAAAGCCCTGGAAAAGATTCGTATTGTATTCAGAGACCAATATGCTCGCTCTAGAAACCAAGACGTATTGGTCTCTGGATTTGAGACCCCGAAACAAATGTCCATGGAAGGTCTAGCGATGGCGTACTTGTATACACTAGTCTACACCCGAAAAGGGCCTTATTTATGCACGTCATTGTACATAGAGTTGTATAGAGAAATAGTTGGCTTATAAAGTACTCTTCTTCAGTTGATTTTGACAGAATCAGAGTAAACGTTATAAAACATTCGACCCGAGACAATTTGTACATATGAGTAACAACTAAATGTATAATATAATTTCTGACAATTTGCAAGGATATAATAATCCAGGAAAACAACGATTAATCCGTCAGCGTGATTCGAGGCTTTTGCAAGAACGGTTATACGTTTCCTTCTTTTCTGCGACACCGAGCGTCAGGAATATTAATGGCTATTTTTAATATTAAATGCAAGACAATGCTTAATTTAAAGTTTCGCAAGGGTCGCTTGCGACAGCCTTCGCTTCCATTTTCCACAAACCCCGTATCCTTAATCGCGTTCCGCCACGCCACGTCGCGCCGCATGAGCGACACGATTCGCTAACCGGCGTCGGCGCGAAAGGAGCAAATTATATTTTAATAATTATCAGCGTGAAGGACGTTCGTAAGTACACACGGGGGGAACGAGCGCCCGTTCCTCCCTCTCGATCCCGCACCCCTAGAAAGGTTACGCGCTCTCTCGCACGTAACACGGACACGATTACGCAAGTGACGCGTGTGCGTTAGCCGGCGCGCGGCTGTCCCAGACGGAGAACGCTGGCCCGATCGCGCCGTATCGATGGCCGATCGTTAATTTCCGAGAGGCAGTCCCGGCTACGCCCGGCATTCTTTGTCCTCCGACGGGCCTAATTGAAACCGGGCCCCTCCTCCCGCTTTCTTTCGCTCACGGGTCCGATGTGTATCAGATCGATTATCGGACCGCACGGTGGAATTTTCGCTGCTCGCGTGAAATTGCGCAAATCGTGCCTTCCGTTGGGCTCCCTTTCCCTTTATCCCGGAGCGGTGTACATGAATACAAGTGTAGCAATCATATTTGCCACTCGGAGGCATTCGTTTTTTGATACTCGAGAAAACGGGAAAATATCGCATGCGATATTCGACCGGCTCGCGGGAATTAATTCAATTTCAACTTTTTCTTTCTTTTCACGGTGTGGATCCCGCCACTCCCGCATCTGTTCTTGCATTTTTTTTTTCATAATCAAATAAGACAGAAAGTCTTACTAGTGCTAGTCTAAATTTTATATGCCGAATACAAACATTTCTGATATAAAATATCATGAAATTGATTGTATGAATATTTTGATCCGTTTATTTCTTGAAGTATACAGCTTCTATATATTAGATTCAAAAATTTTTTAATTAATAAGCTCTCAGAGCTTATTAATAAAGAGACTCTGTATCATGTTATTGTATTAAACCATGATGAAATCTCGTTTCCAATGAACCGAAATCATACTTCTCAATCAATCTTACCAGTGCTCGATCTCGAAATTAACAGAGCATGTCACGTGAACGAAGAGAGATGCAAGGGGAAAGCGGACGGAACGTATCAAGACGGATCAATGTCGCAGCTAGTAAACATCTCTAAATTTCGTACTCGAAATATTCGTTTACCGCGTACATGTGCGCGACAGTTCGCTTTCACTATGTATTATCGGAACTTTCGTTCTCTATCGCGAACGTGAATCAGGATTGCGAAGCTCCCATCTTTATTCGCGATTTTTCGCGCAAATGAGGTATTTTATCATACGCATGTTGGAAATTTCTCGACGTTTCCAATTCAGATACAGCTGGCGGTGTTGTCTCGTTGTACTTTTAAATTTGGTATTAGCCTTTCAAGAAAGTATTTCCGGTTTCTTTACGGTTGCGTTGTATTAATTAAAACTAATTAATCGCTGTTTAAACGCGAATACGGCGCAGCGCGAATTAACACTGAATGGTTTCCCGTGGCGAAGCTTACAGTTTCATTTCCGTTATCATGCCATCGACAAGATTCTCGTTAGCCCTCCCGTGGGCCTACGACCGGCGGGCTTTTCCTCATCGTCCCGCTCCATTTAGTCGGTCTACGTACCTAAATATGCGTCATCGCGTTTCACGCATTTTGGAGCACTCGAGAGGGAAAGTATATCGTAAGCCCCGTTTCTTATTTTGATTTCGAAAGTCCGCCGCGAAGGTTACCCAACCTGTTTGATAGCCGACTTTTCTTCGTGCCGCAATGAACGACTTACGCGTCCCTCTCGACAAGAAAACTCTATAAGCAAGAAACATCAGTTTTACGGAAAAAAGAAGATAATTATCTATCAAAGCTCCAAAGTGTAACTTTGAAAAATGACTACTTCTGCAAAATGTTATTCGCTTAATTAGACGTAAATTCGTCGAAAAACTTTTTAAATCTAAGTGACAATAGGGACTACATTATACCTATCCGCTCATCTTATGCTACTACTGTCTGTTTGTCTTAAATTACGCAACGCCATTTCAAAAGAAATCCGTTACAAACATGATTATTAACTAATAACTAAAAATGATCACATCGATAGTAACTTATCAGTGTGCTAAGGTCTTGCTGTCTTTTATTTTATTCTTTTAAAGATGTATGTCAGAATTTCAAAGTGACAAATACCATTGTCATAATATTTGGCTAAAATGTTCATTGATGTATTTTATTTCTACATGTAAAATTTGAAATCAATTTACCGTATCGTTTTCGAGAAAATTAACTGTCTGTAAGACATAATCTCTCATGGCAAACAATGCACATATTGACCGTTTATCTATTACAATATTTCTTACATTAACAAGAACGAAATAAACTAGATCTTTCAACGAACATATTAATAAAAAGACATAATCAATTTACCACGTATTTTCAATAATATAAAGTACTTTTTTAAAAAAGTAATGCAGATATTAATTAATATTATATATAAAATAATAT
>VBVR01000876.1:0-38752 GCA_011638315.1 Tetramorium parvispinum | reverse complement strand
GTAGATTAATGCGTCGTCTACAATGCAGTCGCAGAACACGCAATCGTAAGGTCGTACAGCAAATCGACCAACGACAGTCAAGAATATATAAGAAAACTTGATTGGGATTGGTCGATTTGCTTACGATCTTACGACTACGTCTTCTGCGACCGCATTGTAGACGACGCATAACTTTAATTTGCATTTTATCTTTTTCTAATCCTTAAGTCTAAAAGAAGATAGAAAGTAAGTTAAACCGAAATCAAAGTTAATCAAATACACGAAAGGAAAGATCAGATCAGGAAATCATATATGTATATTTAGAAATTCTATTTTACACAATTCACGGTATTAAATATAAGATCAGATGACGAACACACTACCTTTAGGCAAAATAAAAAGACTCGAACCGCATCTTCCAATGGACCACGGAGACGTGCTCTTATACCGGACGCCGACCAATCGGCGAGCGACGTCGCGCGGGCGTCGCGGCGACGTGTCGTCGTGTCGCGACGACGGCGACGGGGCTTATCGGAAAGTCGAAAGGGGCCGCGCGAGGTGATCCGAGGCCTGCCGAAGTGCCGAAGCGCCTGCGTGACGTCATGCTGGAGCAGAAGAGATAAGAGACGGTCATAGGAAGGGAGCTCTGTTTCCTGCTGTGTTCTCACGGAGCTGAGGAAGATTGTCCGCGCGTCTCGTCAGCCTCGCGTATCGCCGAAATGTCGTACGCGTACCTGTTCAAGTATATCATTATCGGGGACACAGGTAAATAACGTGAGGTGCGCGCGCGGAACGGCACCGTCGCGCGAAACCACGGGGGACCTTCGCTCGCCCCGTGTTGCCTTCTACGTCGTCCGTGACAGGACCCATTGTTTTCGTTTCCGTGGTGCGCGATTGATATCGCTGATTCGCTAACGCCGAGAGAGTGACGCCGCTCCGCGAGGGCGGCTGCCGACGAGAGGAGATTCCTCTAACGCGCATTTACTCCCTTCAAATATATATGTCGCGTGTCAGCATATATTTCACGCGATACGTCTCGAGCATTTCCTACCTTCTATCGTATTGTCACTTGATTCATTATTGCTGTTACGTGCCGATTTCGTGATTTCACCGAGCTATTGTGTCGAGTTCCACGTTAAAATCTATTAATAGCACGTTATACGTTGCATCTTGTAATGGAATCATTTCTGCTGCAATTAAATAGCTCATGCATTTATTACTGTGTTTAAAAATATTGCTCCCATTTTATTTCGGTAATAAAATTGATAAGTTATTGCAAATAGAGATTATCATGTGAACCATTGGATTGAAAGTTAAAAAAATTTCACAATCAACATCGCGAATATATTGTACAACGTTATTTAATATTTGTAGGTACAATGTGAAATAATGTGCATAGAGAAATGTGTTCAATCGAATATATAATAATACTTTTTACAATTATATTTATTATAATATATAAAAATATATTATATGGTAATTTTATTTTTGCATAGGAGTCGGAAAGTCCTGTCTACTTCTTCAATTTACGGATAAAAGATTTCAGCCAGTCCATGACTTGACAATAGGGGTCGAGTTTGGCGCTCGTATGATTACCATTGATAGCAAGCAAATTAAACTGCAGATTTGGGACACTGTAATTATTTAATTAATTCGTACTTATCCTTAATTAAAATCACTCTGTATTAGTGATATTTATTAATGAGATTGTACGCGTCTCAATGAAGCATTGTATTACGAATTAATATTTAAGTCAATACATTATTTGTACAAAGAAATTTATATAGCTTTAAATTATATAAAGAAATAATTTTTTTATTTTATTATTTTACCAAGTTACAAATTGAATTTTGTAAATACTGATTTCTCTTTCTATTTAATTTTCTACAATTAGGTGGAATAGATTATTAATTATTTTCTTGATATTCATTTTATAGGCAGGACAAGAGGCATTCCGTTCTATAACAAGGTCGTATTATCGTGGAGCAGCTGGAGCTCTACTGGTATATGACATTACACGTAGGGAAACTTTTAATCATCTGACAACATGGCTGGAGGATGCAAGGCAACATTCGAATTCCAATATGGTTATCATGTTAATTGGCAACAAAAGTGATCTGGATAGCCGAAGAGAAGTAAGGAGAGAAGAAGGCGAGGCTTTTGCACGGGAGCACGGTCTTGTCTTTATGGAGACTAGTGCTAAGACTGCAGCTAATGTAGAAGAAGCGTTTATTAATACGGCAAAAGAAATATATGAAAAAATACAGGAGGGAGTCTTTGACATTAATAATGAGGTATGATACTAGTTCTAATTATTTTGCATATCCTTTACAATCAGACGAACAAAGTCTTTGTTTGTACTTTTTATTACTTTTTTCTGATTTTTTTATTTTGATATTTTGATTTATTGTTTGATAATGAGAAAATTTTTGAAAATATTTTATATTTATCTAATCGTAAAGTATGTAAACATTTATGTCACATGTGTGTGATGGAAGATAACAAATAAGATAAATACGCAGTAACAATATATAGCTACACACACACACACACACACACACACACACACACACACACACACACACACATTTATCTCATTTTTTTTACATTATGATTCGTATTATTTTCCGGAAAAATCTTGAAAACAAGAAAAACAGATATTACAAGACACATGTGTAACGCGCTTTGTAAGGATGTTTCTAAATTAATATAATTGCAATTAAATTGCACAGGCAAACGGTATAAAGATTGGACCACAACATTCGCCAACAAGTCCTGGAGGTTTAGCAGGAACTGGTGGACAAGGTAGTGCGCAGGGTGGTGGGTGCTGCTAGGGGCTGGGGCTTATCTGTCCACCGCTTCATCCTTCTCCAATCTGAATTGACCTTACTCCTGCTCTTCATTTTAATCTGAAAACACTTACTTTGTACAACTTAATTTTGCGCATGTCGCGTCATGAGGTAACAAGTGACAATTGGTGTATTTATTAGTTAAAATAATCTTATACACGTAATAAATAGGATTATTGTAAGACGAAAATGTTATACATTACTAAAATCATAAAGAATAATAAAGTCTTTATTTACAAATTCTCGTAAAGATATGTGAATGAAGTTATATCATTCTTCAATATATTTCTGGCAGATTTAATTCTAAAGCGATAAACATTCTCTCTTTCCAACTTGATATATACAATTATTATTTATATAATCATTATATATATATATAATCATTTTCGTTCTTGCACATCACGTAATAGTTTTACTTTCTATACATAACAATGAGATATCATTTTAAATCGGTATCTATGAGACTTCATCAAGTTTTATGTAAAAAAACTTTTACATTTATTTGAAGTATAAATAGTATAATTTAATAATTTTAATTACATTGTAAAGTCTAACTAAAAGTTTGTCTCCCACTTTATGCAGCACGACGTGAAATAATTGTATTCAGTAATGTATTAATTATCGGGAGTGATAAAGCGGGAGAGGACAGGCACTTCGATTTAATGTTTTATATTTGTTTAATATGTATTGTGTACTGTAATGTAATGTGCACTAATGATCAAAATTCCATTCTATTAGTAGTGGCTCATGGACGCTGATGTAGTTAAATTGATTTGACGCGATTTATACCTAATTACTTAAAACTACATTATATATATGTATGTATTGATGTATAAGATGATGATTATATAAAACATATATTAATCAATGCCATGAGAAGGCCTATATTTAACCAGATTTATATTCTATGTAATAAGTACCAAAAGATCTCTGATTGCATATGTTAGTTATTGATATCATTATTTATGGCCTTTCTTGAAGATGAAAACATTATTAGTGCTATAAACTCAAATCAAAAGATACATTTTTACAATTTATATTATAATAACTAACGTTCTCTAATATCTAATAGATAACACAAGAGTTACACATTTAAGTTGTAGACCATAAATAAAGATATCAATACAAATATTGCAGTGATAATTTTACCTATATTTTACCTTTATTAAGATCCAAAGATAATTCCACTTTACTGAATATTCCTGTCTTTACTTCACAAAAATATAATTATGAATATTTTAGAATTTACAGACATGAGACACAGGATATTTAAATACATGATGAATTAAGGATAGGCTTTAATAGTGCACGTTATTCTATTTATTGAAAGATTCGTCAGTTGGCAAAGAAAAAAATTATACATGAATATTAATATTTCTCGATAAAATGATAATGAAACGCATTTATAAGCATATATCTAATTAGTACAAATTGGCTTCTCTGAGCATTATTGTAATCAAATGTTATTTATAATATCTTAAATTATGAGCTTATATCTAATTGTTATACCAAAGAATATGTCAGCATTGTATATCTCTTTTGCGCTTGTATACTGTAATGATTAAATAACACATGTACATTGGCTTCAGAAAATTACATTCAATACATTTGATTTAGAATAATCTAGCGATTATTCTGCATAGTCAAAGGTATAATTGACGAATTGTAATGTATTTTGTACGTATGCTCAAAGCATATCTCTCTTTTCAATTGGAAAATATATATGTGCACATTACTTATTGTCTAACTGATCCTAAGATACATCATGTAACACAATTTAAATTGAGTTTTTTTTTTCAGAAGGTGAGATGAATAAAATTATATCGACATCGTAATGCGCTATAAAAGATCAAACTAAAAGTTATAACTAAAATAAAAAATCGTATGTAAAAGATTTATTTGATTTAATCATGTGGGATTTAACTTTGCATTGCCACATTCAACAACTGTGCATATATACAGATATTTTATAGTGCGATTTTTCATTTATGTGATAGTATATAAATTGTAGACAAGTATAAAAATCACTCGTACCAAATATCTTCATTTTAGTAAACAATTCGACAAATTATCTACAGATTGCTCAATAATATTTTTTGTTATTTTCATATTAAAATTGATTAAACTGATACTATAGTAATTACTGTTTTCTTTCTTTACTTCTTTACTTTACTACATTATAAGGAATTGGAACTATTTATACATTTAATATCGTGAAAATAAGCTAATTGTAATAATTTGTATGATTTTTTAAAAATTCATTATTTCAAATTATTATAATCTTTGATTTTTCTATATTGGAATTTTTCCTAAAAAAAGTCTTTCTAAATAAAAACATTTATCAATTTTAGCATTCTATATATCTTATTCATGACTTAATTAAGAAAGGTATAATAAAGTATTTAATAATATAATTTAAAAAATAGTGATTTGTATTCTATATTTAATATTATATACAGTGTATCCCAAAAAGATCGCACGTCCTTTCAATGACAAATTCTGTGGAAAATTCCAAGTCGAAAACTCTTATGCGAAAATGTCGAGACCATAATAGTTTTTAAATGGGAAAACACTTAAAGATAACTAGTCAGTTTTGTGGAAAATTAGTGCGCTCAGGCATGTCACATTGTGCCCTTGTATGAAGTACGTCACAAATCGGTGAGTGACTTTTCTTGTATACTAAACATATTCAAATTATGCCAATTAATAAAATATTTTTTTATATTAAACCGTAGGAAAAGATAACTACCATAATATTACTGTAGTTTTCTTATATCATTAATTTTATAAAGCAGATTGAATATGTAAAATCAGTAAAATATTTCAACAAATATTTAATACAAAGACACTTTCACTATTATACGATGTGTCATACCCGAGCGCGTCAAAATTCCGCAAATTGACTGGTTAATTTTAAGTGCTTCCCATTTAAAAACTATTATAGCCTCGACATTTTCGCATAAGAGTTTTCGACTTAGAATGTTCTATAGAATCTGTCAGTGAAAGGACATGCGATCTTTTTGGGACACCCTGTATATTCTTCTATTTTTATTTAATCGCTAAATATCTACTTCTTAGTCTACGATGGTATTGAACAAGATTTTGTTAGACGAATAAATTCAGAATTGAGCAATTCACTTAATGTTAAAATACAGATCGTAAATGCGTATCAATACTACCTTTGTTAGGCCATGCTGAATTTACTCAACTGAGCTGATATTGATGGTTCATCAAGGATCTTCCAGAATCTTCTCATCTTCTACCCGTGAAATACAGGACTGAAACGCATTTAAAAATATAAATCACAGACGATGTCATTAAAGATATCGATTATTCAGCTTGTGCCTCCGTCATTAAATGCCTGTCATAACTGTCATATTGTCGCACTTTGATTTATAAATATGAAATGAAAAAAAACTGTTATCCACCTCCACGTCTTTTAAATTTTCAGCTTAAAATAAAGTATATTTGAGTTTATAGAAAGTAGAAAGTATATGAATATGAGAAAATATATTTAATAAATACTTTCTATAGGTTTGATGTGTTCTGATAAACATGTAAATATTGTATGTACATTTAGATTTCGCAAAAATATCAGTCTAGTTTATTATTTATTATAAATACGAGCGAGTACTTTTTTCTTTTCCGTTATGAATTTTTATAACGATTCAACATTCTTTCTTCTAAAGTCATCTTGTAGAGTCATCAGCATACATAAAATTTCTATTCTTCTCGACTAGTATTTATTTAATGTAACTCAAATTTTCGTTCAAAACAGTAGAGAAGGATCGTTAATTTCCCATACCGGATAATTTTATCGAAAAAGAAATACAGTTTTGGAGATATAAATTTATAAAATTTTTTGCAATTTTCCAACCAATCTCAATTATGTAATAAATATGTAATAATAATAATGAAATTGTTACACATTTAAAATTAATTGAATTTTTATTAAAAAGAACGTTATTAATGATTGAAATGAATAACAGAAATATATACGCAATACTGGAAATTCTGCCATATTTTACAAATCCATATATATAAAGTTATATAATAAACGTAAGGCTTTAAGATTGCAAGTAGATTTAATATCGTAACATGTAATTTCAGCAAAGGTAAATCGGAATATACATATACATATACATCTTGGTGTTATCGATTTTAATAAATGTATCTTACAATGTATCTCAACTGTTTTTAATCTTAAAGCTTTGTACGGGCTCTTATCTTTTTTTTTTTACGTTACACCATTAAATTAAGATAAGGCATATTCTCATAAATTTTTAAACAAGAACGATAGGTTGTCGATTATGGTTTATTTAAACATATACATACACTGGTCCCGATGTGTATGCATATATAATTTATATTAATATTTACGTTTCAGAGACAACCAAAAGTTCTTGCGTATCGTTATAAAATCTATGATCGAAACGCAACCTTAACATTTCCGTTAATTATGTCATACACATACGCATACATATTTAGGAAGTCTTAACTTAAATGTATACTACATAAAAGGCCTGTTTAGTGGACACTCGAAAGTAAGCCTGCACATATCCAAATTAAAATTATGTCGCTTACATAATACATATCATGTGTTTTGCAATAAAATTATTTCACTGCTCTACACAAGTAATGATGTATTTGGAAAGAATGTTTGAAGTAATTAATTAACATCATTGACATGCTATATTTTCGTATATTTCGGCGAATATTAAAAAGCAAGACAAATTTATTGACTACAGAATCGAATTGCTTACAAACAAAGTCTATTTTAAATATACAATGATATATGCATTAATTATCTATACAAGGTACTCAGCATGCATACACTTCTGCATGCCAGCTTGCAAATTGGATCCGTACTGTATCACATGCATATTGTACTATCATTTTTACAGATTCAAATTTTTGTAAGACTTTTTAAAAATCATATAATACAACCATTCCTTCGTATTGAAAACGCATACGTGTTTGAGATAACAAGTACATTTCCAAAATCTCTACCGTATAAATCTTCGCATAACCCTTAAATTTCTGATACAATGGAGGGGTTAGACTCGTTGCATAGTGGTCCTAATTAATGTTGATCATGTGCAAGCAACGAATACCGGTAAAGCCTCCACGAAGCAGGCCGTAAAGTGCATTCTCGTGTGTTATAACTGTGTAGATACATATATTTATCTCACTGTAGTATTAACTTTTTCATAATAAATAGCACAATAACATTAATGTTTCTTATTACACGTTGGTTCTTTGCTAAATATGTGCACACATTGGGACATATCATCAAATATAGCAAGCGTTATCGTTTGTTGAGTATGTTGACGAAAGTCCGAAATTTCGTTTGCACCTCTGGCATTTGCGCCAGTGTTTCTTCCATCATGTTTCTTAATTTAGCCAAATCGGGCATTTTATCACACGATTCGATATTTAACAACTCTGTGAAAAATTGTTCCCAAGCAGCTTTCTTAGCGTATCTGTAATATAAAAAAAGATGCGTAGCATTAAAATTTCTTATGAGAATGAAACAAATGACTCATTAATACTCGTATACTTATTATTTGCAATTACCTTGGTAATTTCGAGGCAATAAACCAACGGCCGCCTATTTTGGATACTCTCATATAATTGCCAAATAGTAAACAATGACTGGTCGCTGCTAGACAATACAAATCAGTCTGATATGTCCATGGTCTTCCAGTCTGCATTTCGATACAAGTGAAATCTTCCGTTTTTATAACTTGCGTAAACGTTGTATTTTCTGGCAACAAATTCATGTCTATGCTACATCCGAAATCTATCAACTGTATAGTTGGCCTCACATCTTGCGTAGGTCTATTGAGGAATGCAGCATGATTATAGAGATACAATAATTTAATAATATGTGATAATTAGACAGAATGTATTGTTTATCCAAAATTATTAGAAAAAATATAATACTAACGGTCGCATTAATAAAAAATTATCTGGCTTTATGTCCCCATGTATTATTTGGCATTTATGTAAGTACTCCACAATTTGAAGCATTTCGATTGTGAAGAAAATTGTTAAAGTTTCCATCAGAGGCTTGCCCGTGGCAATTTTTATCTGATTTGTCACTGCTAATAACGTTCCAAACTTGGAATATTCTGAAACTAGTACACTTCCATTGTTGGCCACATATGCCATTGTCACATCCATAAAACCGCGTAACTGAAAAGAATAATTATCACAATGTTATGGAATAATTGATTTGCTGATAAGTAAACAAATCATAAGTAGGAATAATGATGAATCAAGGTAAGCGACACATTATATTTGTGTTATACTATACCATATGTGGATTGGTAAGACGCGATTTTATTTCTCGTACGATATAATATTCCCAAACCCAAGCAGGTCTTTGTGTTTTAAGCGCAACAGTTTCGCCTGTTTGCAAATTGACTGCTTTAAAAACTGTTCCATACATTCCTTTCCCAAGGCACTTTTCCAAATCATACGCTTCAGTGTCTGCACAATCGGAAGCGTAAATATTACGTTAATGAGTTAATGCAAAAAAGAAAAGCTTATGAGTAAATATGTCAGTAGAATACGGTATAGATCCGAATCCGTAATATAAATTGAATACTGACCAAGCGTAATCATGGTAGAAGGCACAAGCTTATTTAGATTGGTATCTATTCTTTTATATCCATCTGCATGATGAGATTGTGGAAATTTCATTTTTCTCAATAGGCCAGCTATCAAATTCTTATCGAATGGATTTATATCTCTCGATGGAAGCTCGAAACACTCTTCCTCCACTTGTTCCATAGGTTCATGTTCCTCGCATTCCATGGTGTCAACTTTTTCTGAATTATCTTCTTCATTAAGTTGTAAATTTATAGACTTTCTTAGATCGCAAGTATTCTTTATCTCGGATGTGATTTGATCAACATGTCGTTGTACTGTACGCGGACTTTGAGCGTGAACAGCCTGGATTTGCGCATACTGCTTCTGTTCGTAAGGTTGAGTCACGGACAGCAGAGATTCGTTTGATTCCTCTTCTACAACTTTACGTATAATTACAAAGTTAAACAATTTTCATAGTTTTCCATAAAATAATAAGCTTATACAATAAAGTACTTAATCATTTAACTTAATAATAACTTACTTAAACAAGTGGGTTTTAGAAATTATGTTTTAAATACTGCAAGAAATAAAAATATATTATACTGGCTCTAATAAAATTGTTGTACATACTTGTATCCACAGGTTGTTCTTTAAAAGGAATCATGTCTTCTCTGGTTAATGCAAAAGTCAATCCAGTCGTTTTTGTGTAGTTACTGCTCCCTGAACTATTTGATACATATTCTCGGTCAGATTCCAATATTACACTTAATTTATCGTTACCTTCAGCATTAGGTATTTCTGCAATTCTGTTCAACATAAATAAAGCTTAAATGTTTCATCAATGTACTTCCATAAAGTCAAAAGCAGATTAATACATACGGTTGGGCTACAGTATTCTGACTTGAAAATTGTGCATCGTCTTTTACTCTGTACAATGGCTTGAAATGATTAGTCATTGGCGTAGAACTCGTTAACGACACGTTAAAGGCTTCTGTAAAACACGTCTCGTTAGCGGTCGAGAGAGGAGTTATACCCAAGCTTTCATCAATATAAAGATTATTCTCGTCCGGTTTGGGCAGCATATTTTCTTCTAGTGGGCCATTATAATCCACAACGATGGCGTTCTCTTTGTCTTCCGCGCTTTCGAGATATTTGATATCTTTACGATTCATCCCGGGCGATTTGATATAGGGTAATTCAGGTGGCATTCTGTATGGTTTACTCGTTTCAATGTCAGGATCGGTATAAGGAGAGAAATGTAACTGTTTTTGCGTTTCTATGTTCTGCTGTAGCATAGGAGCTTCCATTGTCGGGTACTGTTGATAGCTGATATCGTTGGGTAACGTATCATTGTAAACGGGATGCTGCATATGTTGCTGCATGTGTTGATGTACGTGTTGTGGTTGCTGAGAATGTAAAATATGTTGATTGTGTGGAGACTGATGATGATGATGCTGATTGTGTGGTGACTGGTGATGATTATGTGGCGATTGGTGATGATTATGTGGCGATTGATGATGATTGTGTGGAGATTGATGATGATGATTGTGCGGAGATTGGTGATGATGAATGTGTGGTTGATGATGAGGCATTTGGCTATGAGGTGATTGTAAATGCTGCGTATGAGAAAGAGACTGATGGTGCACAGCATGCATTTGCTGATGCGATGGAATCATTTGCTGATGGGGATGCTGATGTTGAGGATGGTGCTGCCGAGGATGCGGCTGTTGCACTTGATGATCATGATGTTGCTGTAATAAAAAAATTCACATTACTTTAAATTTTCAAACATTTTAGTTTTATTACTTCAAACTCTCATTAAATCTAAGCATATATATAAAGTAAAAGTGGCAAATGTATTTATATATATATATATATATATATATATAAATAAAATGTATAAATGCTATTTTTTTAATTCTTTCCATACCTGCATTTGATAATGATAATTATTTTGCAAATTGTGATTCCCATATGCAATATGTTGATCCTGACCAGAATAACTTTGATGCTGCGTATGATAACTTTGATGATTCTCTTGATCATTGTAAACCTGTACATTATATCCTTGAAGTTTGTTACTAGATATCGCATGTTGAGTCATAGAGCCATCCATGTGTATATCAAATGGCAACTTGTTTCTCGAGTCTACCATTCTGGGTGCGACGGGAGGACTACGAAAGCGCGATGTATTGGTGGTCGCACCTGGGGATTGCCACAAGCCTTGCACAACAGAAATAGCTTCCTTCGTGTTTACAGTCAGGCTCTGCCCAAGCAAATGCTCCTCAGTGTCAACGGCCAAAGACGAAGTATGATGCTGATGCATAAAGTTGGTCGACTGTAATTTCCGTTGTGTATTTAATTCTGCTTCCATTCGTTGCGCTTCGAGTCTTTCGGCTTCAATTCGTTGCGCTTCAAGTCTTTCGGCTTCAATTCTTTCGGACTCTAATCTTTCCAATTCTCTTTGCTCAGCTTCTTGTTGTCGTTGAGTCTCTAAAACCTGATTCTCGACCTCGTACTGATGCCTTTGCAGTTCTTGTTGCTCAACTTGGAGTCTTTGCCTACTGAGCTCAGCTTCTCTTCTTTGCTGATTCAGCTTTTGCTTTTCTATTTCTTGTAGATGATACATGTTTTCGTAATTATTGAGCTGAGATTGGGATTCTCCATCGGTTTCACGTAAACAAACCATGGACATTTCATGCTTATTTTCCAAAAACTGCGGTCTTCTGTGTGAAATATTGTATTGCATAATTATCATATGAACTAATTATAGTATACTAATGACAATAATAATGTTTTTACAGGACATGCACGTATCAAATAATTTTCTCATATTTTACGAAAGTATAGTACCTTTCCAAATAAAGTTGTGCTCTAATTTCTTCCATACTACGATCGGCATTATCGGCATAAACTAATTCTTTGGGATAATGTGGTTTTTGTACAATATTTGGATCTATTGGGTCTGCTACATACACTGGCACCCTTAAACCGTCATGATATTTGCTGCCGTCAAAAAAAGGTACATGATTTGGGAATAATTTAATTTTCTCCATGTTATTGTCATCGTTCTGATCTTCGTGAACTAAAAGTAAATAAAAAAACTTGTCCACTGCTTTTCTATAATAATTTGCCGCTTGAAATTGACATCTTATTATTGCTCTTACTCTTAAAGCCCGCCTTTACAGTAGACGTTATTAATGGACCTCTTTTACTTCCACTGTTCCATGGTCCAGGCTTGATGGTATTTTCTTTATGTATCGCATCCTCTATAGGTACATGATCTAATATGCTCGTACTCTTCATGTCTCCAGGTATGTCATCCTAAGTTACAAGTTAACATTTTAGTGTACTTTTCTTTTAAAACATAATAAGTGATCCTACTATAGGTGTTATTTATAGCGAAAGCTTACTTGATATATTTGTATTTTAGAATTGGGCTTTGTATTCTGCATAGCTGAGATTTGAGGCACAGTCCCAGGATAATAATCGCGTACACGATGACCCGTCCGTATGTTGGCGACTCTTTTGCCAGCTCTTATCGCCTTCAATGAACTGAAAGCCTGACGTTGTTCGTATAAGGAAACATCGTTTCTTTCCTCGATACGACCAAGTGTTTTGCGCGCCACAGCAAATTGAAAATTTCTGTAAAAGAATGACATTGTTGTGTAGTAAGTAATAAATTGACTTTACGATATTTTATTACATGAAAAGCAGCGATTCATACTGATGAGCGTGGCTCAATTCTTCAAACGGTTCCGCACGAACGGATAGTCCCAACATGTAAATCTCATCCGCATGTTTGTCATCCTCAATTTGCTCCAATTCGAAAGCCCAGGCTCTGTACATGTCTGCTACTCTAGTCCCGATACCATTACCGTGCAACAGCTGATACAGCTCCAAAGGATTCTTTTGCATACTTATCTAAAAGCCAAGTCTCATTAGCATATGTATAACAAGCACACAACTGGGCACGTGTAAGCTATCGCTCACATAATTAATCCACAAACGTATATATCTGCGATCTTGATGATATTTTATGTCCTTTTCAAATATCGCTAAACACTGTTGCAAGAGTCTCCCAATATGGGATTCGTGTCCACTTTTCGGATAACTCTGCTCCACCCAGAGAATGTACTCGTACCAATTCTCTAAAGGATCGTCCCCTTCGTAATTCTTAATCGCATCCTCATACATTCTAAATAAAAATATATAAACAATAAGATACGTCTCTCATTTGTACTATATACTACGTTAATTTATGTAGCACCGGGTAGCCACGCGCGAGTGAATCTGCATCTCGGGACACTCACTGTTTCTCCTGTAGCAACAACTGCTGAGCATCCGCGTCCTCCTGTGCCCTCAACGCGGTTCCCAGTTGAGTGGCATTCCGCCCGTACCTCAACGGTTGGATATTCTCCTTGCAAAGCGCTATCACCGTCGCAGGATCCATTTCTGACTCTGTTGTCTTTATCGCTCAGAGACTTCCTTATACACTGACAAAACAATAAAAAGTTCCACAATTAAGGCAAACAGTACGCGAGAATGTTCGGCAGCATCCCAATTGATCATACGATTATACACGTATAAAAATGTAAACATCCTTTACTTTACGACTGTCAATGAGACACCGAGGGAGAGAGACGCGCGGATACGTGGAGAGGGTACAGAGGGGGGAGGACAACGGCAGGGACAACGTGGCGATTGTTATTTCCTCGCCGGGATTATCGAGCCCCGAGCCCGAGAGTTCCGCGCGTAGCGGGAGCTTGACACACTCGTCGACATCAACGACGACGGCCGACGACGACGGCGCGGCGGCCGCTGACGGGCGCGGGAATCGGCGACCCGCGCTCAGACCCGGGAGACGCGTGCACACCCTCGCTTACCGCAGCTTGGCATAACAGTCTCGCGATCCGTGGCCGGACCTTTAAATTCGAACGAAACTCTGTTCCGAAATCTCCAATAAGGACGCTATCGGGGGGGGCCCCACGGATCAGGTTAGGTTCGGCGCTTTAACGGCTCAAACGCGGCGGTGGCGAGCAGTGGCGAGAGGGAAGGAAGGAAAGAAGGAGGGAGGGAGGAGGGGCGGCCGCCACCAACGGTTTTAACTGTCCTCGGTTACAATGGTGCACTCTCTCGATGCCTCGCCTCGTTTCCTCCGCGCGCACCCCGCGTCACCCTCGCCGTTCGTCGTCGCGTCGCGTCGCGTCGCGTCGCGTCGCCTCGCGTCGCCTCGCGTCGCTTCGCCTCGCGCCGGCAAGTGGCGGAGTCTCGATCCGCGGATCGAGCTGCGATCGACCGTGCGCTCTCAGCAGCGTGGAGTCGGCCGCAGTTGGCCGCGAGATTTACCGATCGCACGATTCGCGAGGCTGCCCTCGCATGATGATCCTCCGAGGACGAGTCTCTCGCGCGCTACTGTTCCTATGGTACCGCGGTTAGAGATCGTGCCGAAATTGGGTACGTCAGTGGCTCTCAACCGCGAGCGAGGCGGAGGCGCGACGCGAAACGCCGTTCTCGCCGATGTAAAGAGTCATTCGTTTCGCGTTCGCGAACCGACTTTTGTACCGCAAATCTTTTGTACCGTTTCGATTAATCGGTTTCGATTTCTACTTTCGACTCTGTCTCTGTCGCTCTTATCGTAACTTGACGCGTTTAAAACGTAACCTCCAATCTCGCTCCGATCGTTACATGGCGGATTCGGTGGCTAGGGCGGATGGGCTTTTTGAAAGATCGCCATTTTGAGTGATTTGTAACGTGCCAATGGCGGCGGAGGGGGTGGATAGAGAGAGAGAAGAGAGGAAAAAACAAGAGGAATCTTTATCGTGTCGCGCGCTTGCGCAACGTAACTTTCTTGAAGAAAACATGCATTTTGTATTTATAATTCGGTGTTAACAATCGTAGATTGAAAAAGGCGATTGTACAGAGTGGTAGCTCGAGTCGCTCTGCATTCGAAAAGCTTTGAAATTCAAATTGTTGCAATTGTTTTAGAAATTGCGATCTAGAAATCATCATCTCGGAGATTACGGGAATATCCTTGATGAATTGAATAAAGAAATTCAATTTTCGAGAAGGAGAACAAAAGCGTTAGCTGCGCGGAAGAGTTTCAACTGCGCTTTTTACGGCGAAGACTGATTTTTATTTTCGTTTAGTAGATCCAACGCGATACTACGAAGACTGATATAATGAAGAAATTTTTTCATGAGGAAACTGTAAACTCTCTAATTTAGAAATTTAGAAATTTTTTATTTTAATTTTTTATTTAAGAAACTTTAAACTCTCTGTAATATAAAAAACAAAAATAATTACATGTTCATTTTTATTTAACTTATAATCTTGATACAATATAATTATAAAAGAAAGAATATCTGTAGATCGCTATATCTCTTTTTAATTCTGTTTTTCGATCTCAGGTCCGATGCTTTTACCGAAGAATTCACGAGACGATATTATAAATCTTGATAGTTTACACAAAGAATTCTTATATACAAATCGCGTATAAAATGTCACGCCAAAGGATGCTTTCTACGTTATTACATCATAAGAGAATCGTAAAGGGAATAACGAGTACCTCGATGCGAAAAAATTCGCACTACGTGCTGAGCTACGTTTTCCTGGAATATCTGCATCGTAGACTTCAAAGATTGTCCGGGCAAAATCTCGAGTGGGCCGTATTGTCGGACACGGTTTTAAAACGTATATTGGACGATCCGGAAGTTACGTGGGACGAATATGTCGATTATGATTCTTGTGCAGTTGCAAGTGTACAGTTTTCGAGGAAATCCGCCTCGAGTTCCGCCTGGTTCAACGTATGCTCGATGGCGTCAATGACGAAATATAAATTAATGATTGTATCCGTACCGAATATTAATGAAAACACTGTCTTAGTCTCTGAAACGATGGCACGCAATCTGCGAAACGCTCTTCGCTGCGAAAAATTGGACGGCTCGTGTTTCATACGTGAGTATCCGCAACTTAGATTTTTAATTTAAATTTTAAATTATTTACATCTTCTAACATATCTTTGATACTATCAAACTTAAAAGTACCTAAAAAAATAACATTTATAATTCTGTGATTATAATTAATACTGGAATATTAATCTAAAGTAATAAACTAAAAATGTATTCGAATACAAATCGAATCGAATTGATTCTCACCCAATTCGTTTTAAATTCGAATTTCTCTTATTATCTAAATGTTAAAATTTAATCTAATAATAATTAATTATATTGTTGATTAAAACTTATATTTCAACGATTCAATTTGGGTGAAAATTTTTCTTGGTTTGATTTGGATGCGAAAAAGAAACTAAAATACAATTTGATTTAATTCAATTCTACATAAACAATGTTTGATTTGTAAGTTTTTTGTAATAAATGTACTACACATAATAATTTTGCATGATTTAATTATATAATTATATAATTTAATTACTTATTTCAACTATATTTTTAAACTAATTAAATAAATTATATTATAATTCAACTATATTATAAAATATTTTAATTACGATATGTAGATTTAATAATGAAAATTTCACTCCAACGTAAATGTGGAGACGTGCAAATTAAGTTTAGCATGTTTTAATAATAATACACGATTTTCCCGCGATTCTCAAACTCACATCGTGATTTTAATTAACGACGCATCGGATGCCGATGATATACAGTTAATAATTTGAGCGATCTGTTTTTTCAGTACCGTTGGAAGACGACGCAATTGAGTTTGCGACCGAGGCGAAAATATCCTTAATTGCCAATCCATACGATTGCGCGACTGAAATGCTGGATGTCATGTTACAAAATTACTTCTCATATCCTCGATTTTTGCACGTGAACGATATGTTTAGGATCGACGCGAAGGAACATGCTCAGGATCAATTTTATTCATCCGGTTCTTCGGGAATCTCCGCCATGTATTTTCTAGTTAGAGCTTTAAGAGTGAATCGTAACGGACACAGCAATAGCGTTAACAGTTGTTACGTTGTTCGTGGAGAGACAACGCTCATTCAGGAAGCGCAAGTCCATAAATATATTCCTCAGGAATGTGTTTATTCACTTCCCGATAGCGCACTTTTACGGCGAAACGGAGTGACACAAGAGTCGCTGAATCACAAATATCCGTCAGCTCTAATGGAACCCTTGGAACATTTAGAATCTTGCATTACGCCGTTTTTGAGAAAGGGTAAACGATAATCCTTGTGTTTACTTACGAAAGTAATAGTATTTAAGCTATAATCGTTATGCATGAATTTTGCAGATATCCGATTGAATGTGAGACCGGTATTTCTTGTGAAAGGACCGCGGGGTTGCGGTAAACACGAATTAGTTCAAGTAGCATCCAAGAGTATGGGTTTAAACTTTCTCAGTGTTGACTTCGCGGAGGTGCAGACTTTGACGTCAGCGCAGACTGAAGCTAAACTTCGCATAATGCTGCAAAATGCACAACAATGCGTGCCATGTATATTATATTTAAATAACATTCAAGTATGTTGAAGAGAGTAATATCGTGTTGAATTATACATATTTTGTGTTTTTTTATCGTGAGTTAATAAACAGTACTTTCGCAGGTATTCGGTAAAACTGCCGAAGGTCAAAAGGATGAAAGAGTCATATCCGCCTTCTC
The DNA here is from genome assembly GCA_011638315.1 of Tetramorium parvispinum. NCBI lineage: Eukaryota > Metazoa > Arthropoda > Insecta > Hymenoptera > Formicidae > Tetramorium > Tetramorium parvispinum. The sequence goes on along the minus strand of VBVR01000876.1, from coordinate 20,702 downwards.
GGCAGAAATCACCGCGTTGTACAACAGACACCGGAAATTTCCTCTGATTATTGTAGCCGCGTCGGACGAGACTGATATACCCGCGGAACTGCAAAGGATATTTATCGAAACGATTCACGTGAAGCATTTAAATCAGAGCAAACGAGCGGAACTGATATCTTGGCTACTATCCAACAGGAATCTAACAACTATCGCGGATTTATCGAAAGTAGCTGGTCTTTGCTCGGATTTTAAATTCGCGGATCTATTAGCGTTAACATTGCATGCAGCTAAATTTCGGTGCGAATTAACGTCACACGATCAGAAAAGCACGTTTTCCCTGGAACAAGAAGATTTCGATCGAGCTTATGGTATAGTTATCTTACAATAGATTTAATAAGATCAAAAAATATTAAAAAATGCCCAGTTCTTTGGACGACGTAGTTTTAAATTCTCTAAATTCTCTAAACTCTTAAATTATGTTTAATATATATTTATATTTTTTTTCATAAAACAAATCAGGATTTGGTCTTACTAAAATTGGAAGTAACAACATTTCATTTCTCATGCGGACAGTATAACAAAAATATGTTTTCAGAGTATATGCAATCTGTGTACTCCGATAGTAAAGGCGCTCCACGCGTGCCGGAAGTACACTGGGAGGACATAGGCGGTTTGGCAGAATTAAAACATGAAATTATTCGCAGAATTCAATTGACTCTGTTAAACGCTTTTGGTTTTGGACAATCCGGGTTACTATTATATGGTCCACCCGGCACTGGAAAGACTCTTCTCGCTAAAGCAGTAGCGACGGAGTATCAGATGCACTTTTTGTCGATTAAAGGTCCGGAAGTCCTAAATATGTACGTCGGTCAGAGCGAGAAGAACGTGAGGCAAAGTATGTTACTCAAGAAAAAATGAAAAGATTATAATAAAAATCTGTAACAAAGAATTATTCGTAACTGTAACAATCTGTAACAAAGACTAATTGCAAAGCATCAAGTAACTATTTTCATTGTCCTGCAGTTTTCGAGCGCGCGCGTTCCGCGGCCCCTTGCATCATCTTTTTCGACGAGTTGGACTCGTTGGCGCCCAATCGAGGTAGAAGCGGAGACAGCGGCGGTGTTATGGATCGCGTGGTTTCCCAGTTACTCGCCGAAATGGACGGCCTCGAGGAGTCCAGCAGTATATTTATCATAGGAGCTACGAACAGACCCGATCTTATAGATCCCGCGTTGCTCCGACCAGGAAGATTCGACAAGATGCTTTACGTCGGTATTCATTCTGACCGTGCGTCGAAGCTCAGCGTCTTGGAGGCGCAGACACGTAAATTCGAGTTCCAAGAAAGCGGACGGGAATTGGAACAGGTCGTGGATCAATTACCCGACAACGTTACCGGTGCGGACTTGTATTCGGTCTCTTCCAACGCATGGCTCAACGCCGTACGCGAGATGCTTGCAAAGCATCAGGAAACTAAGAAGATTAAAGAAGATGTAATTAAGGATAATGTTATAGTGGAATTGCGCCATTTTTTAGATGCTATTCGTGATTTAGTACCGTCAGTTACTGACGAAGAGATAGAAAGATATAATAGAATGCGAATAGAATTATCATCGTCGTAATTCCAAAATTGTTTTTCAAGGTATAGTACAAAATATATTTCTAGTTGTTCTCAGGGGTTTCTCGGTATTTTAAATAATAATGAATATTTTAAACGACAATCGAATTAATTGTCTGTGATAACAGACGTACATTATGTTTTACCTTGTGCCAAAAGTTTTAAGTCTATATTTAAATAGAAGGTGATGACTTATCTGTAAAAAGGTAATCTTACAAGGAAACAACACACGATATTATAAACGACATTATTTTATTTCGAGAAGTATGTAAAACAATTTTTACAGCGAATAATTAAAACGAAGAAGGAATCAATCTACGTTCGTTATGTATTATCTTCGATTGTGTTGTGTCGATTAACGTTACTCCGCGTATTTGCATCAGATCTTCAGACGTTAACGCGCGATGAGAAGCGCAAAAGTGTCGGTATCTTTATTTCGTTTTTGAGGCACCGGTGTACTTTGAGCGCTTTTCACGCGCGTGCACGGTACATTATACGGTACACAACGATCAGAATATACAATGTAGAAAAATAGGACACCTAATTTCACCGGATGCACCCGTGCGAACGTCGAATCCGAAGATGAAGGCTGAAAAATTCTTCTCAGGAGTGGAGCGATACTGCGACTGATGCGATTAGGTGCACAATAAGAAGCGAATAAAATTATCGGGTGCATCGGTTCTCATATCGACAGGATCATAAATTTCGATACTGGCGATTCTCCCGAAACGCTACGGTCGTCACTCGAGTTTGCAGGATGAACTGTGCCCGTTTTTCGTAACAGCGCGCTCCAACAAGACGCGCGTCTCCGCGATAAGAAAGAAATTCAACAGTAGCATGAATCGTATCTAAATATATATTAATTACACTACACGATGGTTCGCCTTGTCTATGTGTGTATGTGTATGTATGCGAAACGCGTTTGAAGATTCGTTAAACACATTTAACGAGCGACACACCTGATAACGTTCCTCATATATCGGACGATCATATCGTATACCTTTGGTATAATCGCGAGGTAGTAATAACTTTTCGCCGTCGTGTAAAACACCCGCAGAACGTTTGCATCATCGCATTCGCAGAATTGATCCGCAAGCACCTCCTTGCCGTCACGATGAATGATCGCTTTTGCGAGCTGACAAAGTCAGCGCAAGTAGAATTCCACTATCGTTCGCTATCTTATCTCTCATTTCAGATCTGCCCTTTCGCAGGACGAAACGATTATGCATTATGTTTGAGCATCTACCGCGAGGCATAAATTAATATAAAGCGATACGCTTGGTGTATCTCGATACGGCATTATTCTCCACTCAGCGCGACCGTACGCCAAATTTCTGCTCGACATCGCCAAGTATGCCTCATTATCGTCCAAGGTCCCTAGATAAGCGAAGACGACAAATAAGATCTTCGTCGTCACTTCAAGCTATTTGGACCAAAAGTGGCAATGACAATCGTTCAGCTGATCAGACAAAAATTATTACTAACGCACACTATTAATAACTATTAGTACGACGCACACTATTACATACTCATTGGGTCAAAAATGGCAACCAATGCGAAGACTTTACCTGTCGTCTTCGTCTATCTAAGGACCTTGATTATCGCCTGAACACTTGTTTTCAAATATTCTCGGTTATAATCCGTATATATATGTATATATATATATATATATATATATATACGATCTTACAATATATTTGCAACTTCCCGTGTTGGTGCGTTTTCACCTCGAGATCATCGGAGCTGTGAAACTTTTGATATTCGGCACGTCGCTTTTCCGCGTTCGGAATTCGATTTCTACTTTTGTCATCCCCCTTTCCTCCTACGTCGATACTCAGCGCGGTGAGAAGCCGACAAATATCACATACGTGGTGGATATCGCGTAATTTGTGTAAGCGCCTGTTCGCCACGTGTGCGAAGTTGAAAAACGAAAAGCTCCGGCGTAGATTTCAGATCTAGGAGGTGCCAAATCTTGTGCGCATTACTCTCTAAGGCTATCGTGCCTCGACGTAATTCTCTCAGCTAAGATCAGAAATCACGAGTGTGGATTAACAATTTTATACACCTGAATCGTTATTTTGTCGCCTTTGTATCCTCTCCGAGGTATCTTGCGTGCGTGTAAACCACGCAGCGCTAACGTGTGTGGAGGACATTATACATAATATACATTAAATAGCGATATACATACATATATATATATATATAACTACTTTAATTTGATGAGGGAACGGCATAGATTAGGAATTACAAAATTAGATGCCAGGCATTTTTTCGTCTAACGTACTTTCGGTCAGTACTATCGTTATACATTTATATAGCGAAGTGTCTAGCGAATCGATGCTCTATATAGAATATAATCTTAAACGGATGTATATGCTCGTTACGTCGGTTAAACGGGTAGAACATTGTATTGCCTTCGATTGAATGTGTAATTTCTAAATGCGTTTTCGATCCCGGAACAACGCGACATCGGACCGCGCGTTCGTTGTGTCATGAGATACGCTATATAATACAAAATGTGGAAAACGAGCGACCGAAGACTTTCAAGGGGCGCTTCCCAACGTTACGTACGTACATACGTACGTACGCGCAAGCGAAATCTCTTTGCGCAAATGTACAATCAATCTTCATCTTCTTAAGTATATCGAGGAACGAAATAGTAACTACGCCCAGTAGAGAGATTACTATAAGAAAAGTACGGGACACGCTATTCCGCTACATACGTGGTTCGTGAAGAAATACTTCGGCAGCCGCAAATTGTCTTTGGTCGTTCGTCGCTTTTATTTACATCTGTGTGCGCGCGCAAAATCACGCGATGCGAACAGTCTTTCCTGTGCGTCGAGAAACGAGAGCCATTCTGGAGCCTCGTTGAAGGCCGCCCGAAAGTCGGTATGCAACGAGGGAAGATCCGTGAAACGTGCATGTCGTTCTCGAGGATGCTTCGAAGATCTTCCGTCGGAATTTCTTCACGGTTCCCCCCCTCCCCCCCGGTGGCTTTTCCAACGTTCACTGTCCGCTTGCAAACGCGTCTTTTCCACTCATTTTAAGACGTAAAACGGAACGCCGCGGCGTCGACATCGCACTAACGTGAGAAGACGCTCGGCGAAAAGGACACGCGTCGTGTCTGCGAACGCATCAGAGGTGGGATTTGCAGGAGTTTGCGCGTGTTCCCTGTCAAAAGTACCGTCTGGCAGGTAAGGCCGGTCATGAGACCTCAGTGTTCGGCCCTGCGATTAGATCAATCATTTTATCTTTAAAATTATAATCATTTTCGCGATCGTGTATTAATAATCTCAATCTATTTTAGATGCGTGATACACGAAGCGCGAGGGACGACACCGACATAAATTAATTTATTCGGGCTAAACTCATCGCGTCCAAGTGAAGCGGTTGTATTCAGCGTAAACCGAGTTGAAGTACTCGAGAGTAACCCGACAAAGGAAAGTACTCCTCCGAGATTCACTCTTCACGGCTTGAACGTATGCCGTTCATAGCGCTTCGTATTCGCCAAGACATTCGTTGCGATTGATGTCGTTTATTTATACCTGGTCAGGAGGATTTCGTGGCGAACTCGTGCAATATGTCACATGCCATCTCGAGATCGTTCCTGGTGATGCCGAGCGCCCTGATCACGGCGTCCTGCGCGAAACCGAGCGCCGTCAGCCTTGTGATATGCTCGACGTTGACATTCTCGTATGCCGCCGACTCCGGCTTGGTCACTGCTCCGCCACCGCCACCGCCACCCGGGTCATCCCTCGCCCTCATCAATGCCGTGAGACGTGCCCTGTTCGCCTCCAAGTTGATGTTCTTCACGACGTGCTGACTCGTGCCGCAGATCACGATCGTGTTCTCATAATGGTGGTCCTGACGGGTGCCACCCTCCTTGCTAGCCTTCGGCGGTCGAGGCGCTGACAAGGGTGGCGGTACGGGAGGCACGTTGTTACTCGGACCTCCAGTTTGACTCGTCGTCGAGCTGGTCGCGGTGGCGCGACACGCCTTCTCCGGCAATGTCGGCGGTGGTTGCGGTTGTCGCTGCGGTGTACCCCCCGCGTGATTCCCGTGGGACCGGCGTGGATGGACCCTCACTACTGCCGTCGGTGGCACGGGCGGTATCGGCGGCACCGACGACGGCGAGGACGCACGGTGCAGCATGTCGTATCTCGCCTCTGTATTAACTGCAAGCAGTGAACAGTTTTTTACTTTGTCTTTCGAACATTAGGCATGCGTCTTTACGTTGTCGCGATTTGTGCGTAATCTCTTCTTAAAAATCGCATAAAATAGCTTACATTATTACTTTTTAAAAAACCAAAATGTAATATTAATCTTGAATTATTACAAATTGAAGCAATCATTTAGCAAAGCTTGTTTTATTTATTAAGAAAAGTACTTTTTTAGCAAAAAAATGGAATATTACAAGAAAGTGTTACTTTAAATGAATATATGTTCGCTCATCCATATATATTGTTGTATTCATTACTTTTACACGATATAACGCATAGATCGAACATTAATAACGGTCCTCCGTACCTTTATTATTTTGTTGAGTGTTGTCGGTATAATTCAATATTACTGTGACCGCTGATGGCGGAGGCGGAGCATTTTCCTTCGGTACGGTCAGATGACGTCCATTTCTAAGGTGGTTGTTCGGTGTGGGTGATGGCGAGGGTCTTCTAGGCGGTAAAGGTGGACTCGGAACAATCCTTCGTGGTGGCACTGGCGAATTCGTAGGACTAGAATCATCTTCTTCATCTGAATCATCGCATATAAGACCGCAGTTGCCGTTGCATAGCTCCATTATATCCTAAAACATTGACAATAAAAAAGAACCTGGTTAAAACTAAATTCCATTATATGGCTGAGAAAATACTTACGTTTATACAAAAGTTGAATTAAATAACTTGACAATTTTAATTACCTCTATTTACATCACCAGGAATTACAAATGGAATGATTTAAAGTTGTTATATATATAAAATAATTTTAATAATATGCATAACATAATTATCTTGCAGATACTTCTGAATGAAATTATCCAAGACGGCAGAATTAATCATTCCACTATCAACACAATCAGAAAGTTACATGCTACATCTTATATATCATAAAATAAGATTGCCGGTAAGATGACTTGACTTCCGTATTAAGTAAAAAGAAAAAAATTACAAATGTCTCGAATTGGTGACGAGATTGCTGAATACTTACAAATTACTTTCATATATAATTTTTACATCTTTTTTTCTGTAGCGATATTACCTCTATTATTAATCTTAAATTTTTTAATCGTCTTGCATACGAAGTTTTAACTCTTCCAGCAACATTAAATTAGATATTTCACTCTAAACAAGAAGATACATTATACAGAAAAATTATGAAAGAACAAGCATGATGATTATGATCATATGGAGATTTCGCGAGAAATGATAATTATACCACCTCTTTTACTTCCAACTGAGGGAATATATGCGATATATTCTCCGTGACTTCCTGTGGCTAAATCTTCCTGAAGGGTTCCTCGAAGCAAATAAAGCGATGAATCGTCTCCTTGAAGCCGTAGCGATCGGTAGCAACTATTTTTACTTTGAACTTTTACAAAATGTTGGCGTTCGAATCGTCGATTTTTTTATACAAGGAAAATACTCCGCTTGCAAAAGAGAGAAGATGTATAAGCACCGCTGCGATGGTCTACGAAGATACAAACAAAAGATCTTTTACGTTGTTGCGCGATTCGATAGTTAATGGTTCATGTAATCATTGATTTGTAAATATTACTCATACTTCAATGACGAATGATTTCTCTATAGCGTGTCATCACCGCGCGAGAGGAAAAGTTCTTCATCATTCAGTGGAAACGCTGTCGTCAATCGGCTCTTCCACTCGATGCTACCGTCGTGAATGAAATATCCGAGTAACGAATTACGAGTTCAAAAAAAAATATGAGCGTAATTACAAAGCGTAGAAGCAGACGGTCATAATGCATGTTATCACTTACCTGTGACAGCGCGGCTGTTGGGCGATCTCCTCCCAGTCAGACATGTACATTACCGATTAGTTTGGATCATGCAGCGGGTAGTAGAGCAATGTGACCCCAGTGTGTGGATAACATTATGAAATAAAAGTAAACGATCATGCGAACGATATATATATATATATATATATAATAAAGTCGTCGTTCTCGTCCCAGGGGTTCTCCCTGGTTGCTGGAGAAGCAACCTAATGCGGGATCGCCCAATAACGAAAGTAGAGAAATCTAGCATAAGGGATATTGCGTGGCGCAATACACGGAGTGTAGAAGTAACTTGAAGTAAATGGCAATACAATTTTATTATAAAAAAAAATTATTCTGAAGTCCCTAGTATTTTACAATGGATAGTACGCTACTCGGCGATCGTACGCTAAAGTTACGTTTTACGAGAATTGGTCTCCGATCTTACACGCGGCGCACATACAGGAGGGCTCCGCAATTAGTAGCGAACGCTCTTCATCGAATCGCTAATAACTAAAAGCGCGAACGCGCTCTACGTGATCGTAATACGATCTGAAATAGCCGGGTAAAGCTTAACGAGGTCTAAATTGACCAGTTCGCCGATAATTGTGCTATGGAATCAAATCGATTCGTTGCTTGCACTGCCAATGGGCTCAGTTGCATGCATTATGCGTTACAGAACTTTACAAGTGTCTTGCATTAAAAACGTAATACCACAGTATTTAGCGCGCGACGACTGGAATATCGAAATCGTTTGAACGTCCTTTTCTTTCTACTTTTTCCCCCCTTTTCGGTACACAGTATACGAAATAAATAATAAATTAATATTTTAACGTAAGAAAATAATATATAATAACGCTGGAAACAAACCGTTTCCATAATGATGACGTTTACATTCGTGCCTATCGCCAGCAGGTACACAATACTTTCTAACGAAATGTACAACGATAGAGAACGGTCTTTTCGAGTCCGCTTCAGTGCATACTACTTTGCTCGATCATCGCATATTACTTTTTCCTCTTGTCCCTTATCGTGAACGCTTAAAGCTATATTTAAAGGCTTAACAGGCTAAATCTTTTCCTTTTTTTTTTAATTTCAATATATAAGTCATAATCTATTTCTTTCTCCAAAATAGTCATTCATTATTCGTAACACTTGAAGATGTAGAAATGCGAATAAATGTTAAAATAAATCTTGACTGCTGAATAATAAGATAAATAATGTAAACGATTTAATGTGCAATTCAAAACAGACTGTAATCGATCGTTAATCATTAATGACAATATTATTGATTATATTATGCTTTAAATTATGTAAAATTGTTGGGCAATTTGCAAGTAATATCCATTTCATCGGTTAATCATTCTCAATTTTCGAAAGGAAAGAACTTTTAAATATTGTGTTTATTCGTTTTTCAATCTATCGAACAGGAGAAAATTATAAATGTAACTTTGATAATGTGATTATATTAAATCTTTTGTTCGCGGAATCCATTTTTTTATAAATCTTTTCTTATGCTTTGTATATATTAATATATATACTATAATATAATATACATTATAATATATATATTAATTTAAACATAAGCCATATTATGTAATTATTTATAAACCATATAATCTTATGCATAAAGAATATACATAAAAATTTGTCATAAGCATCAAAATCATTTGTATGCACATACTTAAAAAAGGGAGCGCTTTAAAGTACGCATATGCACATGCATTATGAATTTTGTGAACTGAAGAATTTTTGTGACATAAGTAAATGTAATGAACCCACTTTGTGAATACGAAACGATATTGCCTAGAACATTTCTCTTCGCTAATAAATTAACGTATTATATAAGCGCGAGTATATATAAATCCTGATAATTCCTTATTAAATCTCTATTGGCTCATCGTATGTTAGGTAGAATTGTTCGGAAGCTATGATTGCGTATGCATCGTAAATGACAGCAAAAATGGGCCATACAATAAGCCGCTGGCTTATAGCTTCCAATGAGGTGCAGGAAAAGCGAGTCTTACCTGAGAGCCCCCACATAATTGATGAAATTTGTAATTATGCAATATAGACGATCTTAAAATGTGTTAGTTGCGAAAAATGCGCGATAGAGAAGGCTGACCGATCGAGTGATCACTCCGTCGGCTCATCTGGTAATCTTGCAAAAACACATTTAAAAAAAAAACGGAAAAAGACAACGAACTAAAGAACTGTATAGTCATATCTTTGCAATTTGGTCCCCTCTTGGTCCCGGAAGTAGATCGATGCAAGTAGGTTCACTGATACGTTACATGCCTAAAATTGCTACCGCGTACCTGCCACGAGGTACGGCGTACAGTCGTGACGATGGACGTACGGAATGACGTGACACGTGTACACGACTTTAAGATAAACCGCGAGATCTCATGTGAAATGTATGAGGCATTCTCGAGAATGAGGCATACTCTTTGCGAGGGGGGAGGGATGTTGTTATACATAGAACACATTTAATAATGAAGGTGGATGCTATTCCTAGTCGGATACCTCGGTGTCGGGGTCGAGATCCCGCGTGGGGGTCGATGCGTTACTAGCAGACGCCGAATGCGCCCCGGGTCTGTGCGTTCTTCGCGGGTCGAACGGATCTACGACGATCTGCTCGGTGCCTTTAATCTCAGCTCGGCAAAACGGACAACCCTGTCCTTCGGAATCCTGCAATCCGATCGGACACAACGTTAACGCATACATGTATCTTTATAATATTTGTCTATTATCGTAATGGAGAATTTTTATCGCAAAGTGTTACACACCGAAGTGTAAAACTCAGTCAGACTAAATTATTACAGAAACATTTATCGATCGTTGTAAAGTCAATAGAACGCTGGTAAGAGATTATATACTGCTACCTGCCAAGCTGTAAGGCATGGAGTACAGAGAAGGTGGCCGCAGGGTTCTATTCTTACATCCTTGTCATGCTCGGCGCAGATCTTACACAACTGGAATGTGCTACCCATCTCACAGTATAATTCGTACTGTTCCGCCGTCACTTTGATGTGCTCCTCCGGCGTTGGTTGCACCGCCCATGTCAAGTCTGGATTTATATTTCGGCCATCCGGGTATAAGTAGCTGCAAATCGATCTTCGAATATGTATTCGTGAAATCTTTATGGACGTACAATCTGGACAGGTGAACGGCATAATGTAGCCGGTGCGACTCAACGGTATATACTCACAAGCCTTCCCGGTAGCCGTCCAATAACGCTTGGCATAAACTCTTGTTGTGGGGTATAGTTTGCAAGATATCACCGTCAGACGTGACGTAACCGATTGCCCATTGTCCCAGCCTCGTGCAACTTAACCGAAATACGTAGCTCCCAGGCTTGGTAATGCAATATTTTTGCAAACGGGCTTTCACCTCGTCGTACGTAAGAAAAGCCACGTAGCCGGGATGCGTCACAGCCAGAATTTTCCAATTGCGCAGGAGAGTCGACCACGGTTGAAACAGCCTTGAAAGTCGTATAACATATAAGTATATCCAAGATGTGCAAGATTGATTCAAACCGTCGCGAAAGTTCATTAATTGACTATAATAAATTTATGCTTACCTTGTGAATACGTCGAATTCAAAATTGGAAATATAGTCGTTGCACGTCAAATCTATCGTGGATTTCAGTGCCATCGCTTGCAGTCCCGTGCTAATCGGGTGAACCTGATTTAATTCGTGTCTGAACACTTTCCATGGTACCAATGTACTGAAAACAGATTAATAAACGATAAGAAAATCATTCTTCTTTTTTATACATGGTATTAAGTCATATTGCTCAACAAATATTATAATTGCAAAAGTTTGTGTCACTATTTCTCATTCCAGATTAATTTTACATATGTATTAAGATATATCGAAGATTTATCATATTCGTCAAATAGAATGAGACATATAATTAAAATAAAATTATATTATACGCAAAGTATATTCTTTTCATTTTGAAAAACTTTTTTTTAAAAAACTCAGTTTTCTCATACAATAATGTTTCTATATCAACATTTTCGTTTCAAATTCCAAGATTCAGAATTTGCTGTTATTAATATTACGTAAATTAATATTACAAATTGTGAAACATTACACGTGTGTTCATTAATTCTTTCAAATTATTAGATTTGTATTTAATTAACAAATAATGTAACTAGAAAGCTTGTTATAAATAATTGCACTGATTTAATTAATGATTAAATTAATTAGAGTTAATGTCCGATTAATATTCATTTTTACTAATGTATAGATATATTAATTTTAATCTCGGTATACTTATTTTTTATATTTTTCTAGGTCCAATAAAAAAAGATAAAAGAATAAGTGAAACTAAAATTAAAGTTAATCTACGTTGATAGAACATAAGTAATTTAATCAAGTTATCCTAAGATCTCAAGATAACATTTGTAAAGTTGGTCCAACGATAGATAATGCTATCTATTATTTTCTTTTCTTAGAATATTAGAATATGTTTCTCCAAATTTTCTTTCAAATCCCACCTACTACTTCTGATATAAAAATTTAAAGTTTTAGGTAATACTTTACCAGAAATTATTTTACATGCTTCTTTTGTCTCTCCCACACTTTATCTAAATATTTTAATTCAACAATTAAAAAAAAACATACTTAAGAATGCTGATAAAATATTTTTACTTATTTTTAATTTTTTTGCAAAGCGGATAAAGACAATTATTTATGGATAAATATGGACAATCACTGCTATATCAATTTTGTAAAAATTCGCATTTCGGGATGCCAATTTTATAGTTCAAAATGTCTTGATCCGCCACTGGTATCCAGGGTATGTACATACTTGCGGACTGTCCCGCACATGCGCGTTGAGAGCTGTTTGCGTTCAGCATGACTGGCTGACTAGTCAGTATAAAACGGCGACTCCAAGTGATCAGTTCACGTGACGTCCACGGTGCTTTTTGCGTTTCTCAGCGGTAAGCGACACTCATCATCCCATTTCGGTGGGCACGCGAGGTTTGGTCGGCTCGGTGCGTTTCGAAAACCGTCGAGGAAATATCTCGCAAAGCGATATGAGCGAAATACTAGGTGCAAGTTAGGCGTAGATTGTTTGCTAGGAGCACTCGCCGGCCGATTATCTCCGCGAGGTTGAACCGGCGCACGATAGATGGCCACCGATCGCGAAATTCTGGACGCGCGCAACACAACGTCGATACTCGCGGTTTTACAGCTGAGAATAGGGTCGGACGATAATCGAAAACATTAATTTATTTGCTAAAAAAAAAACTAATGTTTCATAATGGATAATATCTCGAAAACATGGATGATAATCTAGTAATTAGTCATTTTCTTATATTGCAAATTAATTAAATTAAACTTAAAGTAAACTGATAAAATTTAAAAAGTGATTTCGGCCAAAGTTTCATTAATTTAATCGGTGATTAATTTATCAGTGTTTACGGCAAAATTTGTAATTATATAATTACTATATATATTAACTATTATATATAATTACTTATATAATAATTATATAATTAATATATAATTCATTGTTCCGACTCTAATTTTTTCAGTGTCAAACTAAATAAAAAATTAACTCTATTGTCGTTAACAAAATGTTAATATCTTTGGCTAATTAATCATTAATTAAGTTAATCGATATTTGATCGAATATTTGAGTACTTATGTTAATTTCTACTAATGTAGATTTACTTTAATTTCGGTTTAACTTATCTCCTTTTTCCAATTCTTAGAATTAAAGAGAGAGAGAGAGAAAGTAAGTTAAACCAAGATTAAAATTAATCTATATCGGTAGAAATAGGCATCAGACTCAACGAACAAGTATAGGAAATAAAGAATTACACAAGAGAATTAGAAACAGAAAATTAACTTCGTCACATAGAACGTTTCATTCCATGTTCAAAGATGAACGAATTTATATGTTCAGTAACAAAATTTAATAACATTAAATGAAAAAAAAATCAATGTAAGAATTCATTGAATAAATACATTTAATAAAACACTTGAAAACCAATTGATTTCTTAATGAAATAGCAATCAAGATCGATTAATCAATAACTTTTACCCATCCTCAGTTTAGAATATACGCAATATTCGCACGATGGAAGAGCACCACTTTGCAATCAAACAGAATTCACTACTCCGATTTTTATCAGAAAATTCTAGCTGTCTCTTTAACAAATATTTCGATCTCTATATCAAATATCAATATCATATAAACAAAAGGGATGAATTTTTTTCTTCGAATCAGAACGGACCATGTTAGATAGTAGTAGATGTAAATTTTCATTGTAAATTCAATACACGACAAATGTGCAATATTCAACGTTTGTCCTTTATTGTCTTATTTTACACAGCGGAATTGCACAGTCATCCTGTTTCAATGGCAACTCATCTAGCCATCCGGACGTAATCGGTACCGTTTTACGATTTGCTTATACACCACGATGGTTTTATGCACGTTCCAAACTCGGTCATTACGTTGTACGAATTATTTGGTCCAATTGTCAGGCAAGAAAAATCGTTAGCAGAGCCAAATACTACCTCTTTATTTCAACGATGCGTATATCGTCTACATAGATACGCATTCCCCTCTCTCATTTATCTTTGTAATTACATATTTACAACGAATGTAAAAATCTCAGCTTGTGCAATGTAAATTCTTTTTTACATTTGCATTTTACATTTTACATTTACATACGAGTAACTGTTCTCTGTTTTCGTAGAAGCTTATTTACTCTGGAAATATAATATTAATAAACAGGCTCGAGCTTGTCGAGCCTGTATTACTTGTAAACTTTACCATTCTCATATTTTTTTAATGTAATGTAATTTATTAATATAATGAAAAATACATTTGCGTAAAATAATGTCGATGATAATCTTGAATTCTTCGTTGTCCTCATTTTTCCAATGTAATTCAACGCAGTCAAACACTGATTCGTGTATATCTACATGTATATCAACTGTAATCTCTTCCTACATGTTTCCCTCGAGGGAACAGAATAATCGTGAGAAGATCGTCAGTAAGTTGCGAGATGAAGTTCCCGAATATTACTTTTGTTAACAATTGGGGGGATTGAACTCATAATGCTATTCCTGCCCCTCTACCCTTCCTGTATCGGCAGTTTCAGGAACAGGGCCCCGGCACACCGGAAATGCGCATTATAAAATTCATCCTACCCACCGGATTCGTGTACTTAGCCCGAAATTTTGCAGGCACGTAATTTGATAATTGCTCTTTCCTCTCATCGTTGCATCATTTCCCTACATCAGCTAACGATAAACTTCTGACGATTATTAATAATTGCTGTCGAAATGATCAGTTTGCAAAAAAAAAATTATTAGGATAAAATTTGGAGATGAAAAATTCCGAAAGATTTTCCAGATGCTTCATTCGACCCGATTGCCTTTCATAATACTAATTAAATCGTAATAGCCTGGAGTGCGCTCTCGATATTGTACGCATCATTTCATCTTCATTAATCGTGTAATTAAAACCATACTAAATTTTATCAGATATCACTTCATTATGCTTGTTTCTGCCTTCCTGGTGTTTTAATATGAAAATAACGCGATACATTTGCGATATCGAAGGCGATTTTTAAACTACAAATGATGCATACTAAAAGCACGAATATTTTAATACAATTTTTAACGTGATTTTAAATTAGATTTTAATTTTCGTATTTTCGTATCGAGTATTTCCTTTTACAAAATGATGTTTCAATACAAGCATTTATCTGCAGTTTATCCTATGAATAAAGAAAAACAAAAATTTGAAATGTATTTATCTATCCTCGTTTTAGCGAATACGATTTACGGCTAATGTAGACGTAGAATATGAATTAACGCCAAATTGTGAAAAGATTAAAAAATATAATAATCAAATTAACATCTACAAAATGAATTATCTGTCACTCGCGAGACGCAACGCGGATATCGATTTGCCACTCTGAAAACTTTTAACGGTCGCGATTGCAGTTGCAGCAACGATGAGCGGAAACAAGGATTACAAATCGGCCACGTCGATTTACGACTTCACGGCGAACTCCATCAGGGGAGAGGAAGTCCCTTTGTCCAAGTAAGCACAAACCCGACTGTGTCGTCATAACATTGTGTTGCGGAAAAGATGTAATATCATCCGTTGTTGATTCAGATATAAAAATCACGTGTGCTTGATCGTAAACGTCGCCTCGAAATGCGGTCTCACAGCGACGAATTACAAAGAATTGAACGAACTGTACGACGAGTACGCTGAATCTAAAGGTAATTCTCGCGCTGTGTGTAAAGAAATAAAACAAAATTTTCCTACATCCATAGAGTGAAACAACAGTGTTAAATACACCTTTCATTATTCGGCAGGATTACGAATCTTAGCATTCCCCTGTAACCAATTCAACGGTCAGGAGCCGGGAAACAGCGAGGAGATTTGCAGTTTTGCCGATCGCCAAAAAGTAATTTTTCTCTCGATCTCTCGAATAAATGTATTTAGAAAAATTTGTTATTTTATTCTACTCAACTAAAAAAGAAAGTTTAATATTATTTTGAATAGTAAGCAATGAGATAGAGCTCACGTTATAAAATCGCCTATCTCTTTTTTGGTGAAAATCTACAATACATATTCAATGTTTCAGGTGAAATTCGACTTGTTTGAGAAAATCGATGTAAACGGAGATAAAACACATCCTCTTTGGGCATATCTGAAGAAAGAACAAGGTGGCCTGTTGGGTAACTTCATAAAATGGAACTTCACTAAGTTCATCGTGGATAAAGAGGGCAAGGTCGTTGAACGTCACGGCCCTAATGTGGATCCCCACAAATTAAAGGGCTCTCTCGAAAAATATTTTTAAATCATTTCTTTTCATATGATTTTCTAAGGTGG
The DNA here is from genome assembly GCA_011638315.1 of Tetramorium parvispinum. Lineage (NCBI taxonomy): Eukaryota > Metazoa > Arthropoda > Insecta > Hymenoptera > Formicidae > Tetramorium > Tetramorium parvispinum. The sequence continues at coordinate 4,238 of VBVR01000876.1, read as the reverse complement.
ATATTCCTTGTAGTATACATGAATTATTAATGGTACACTTATATTTAATACATAAAAACATTTTTTTCTTTCTTATATATATTATGTTACAATAAACTATTTTTGAATTTTTTTTCGACATGGATTAGGCAAATATTTTATATTTCATACCATGATGCAACATAATTATGAATTGTTCAACCAGAAATCAATATTAAATTTTACACATTCTTCATTCTTTATGTATATTTATAAGTTCTTTATTTAAAGCAAATTCTCAAATATAAATATTAATTTTGCTTCTATATATACTATTTAAATTATTACTGATATTAATTTTATCTCTTCTCTAATTCCATATTCTACAATAATTAGAATCAATAATTATCTACACCAACTCATACCGGCTAACTATGTAAAATTACGATTTCAACATGTATGCGTCATGTTTGGCATCATGGCATGTATGTGGTTGTACAAAGGTACTAAGATATTAGACGATTATGCCTAATCGGAAATACGTAAAGTTGTTGTAACATAAAGTTACTTCGCAATGGAGTAAAAATAAATAAAAATGTTTCACGGGTACACGCTTATTTACTTATTGTTCCCAAACCCGAGTTACAAACTATATTTCAAAGAACAGATTTACAAAAACGCTTCTCTGAACGACGATATGTTTGCGACCTGCGAAGGAAAGCGAGGCTTCGAATACAAATCGCGCTTTGTTTGGCACGAAACAATCGCTGGCTCACCGTCACTTTTATTTTCGGCTTTACAACCTTGTATAACGCGGAAATTGTACGTTGTGCGTCAAAGGGTCAAAATCGATGTTTCATTCCGACTCGGTTGAAGTGCACGCTTGAGGAGCGCGGGACTGCAATTAATTAATTTGGAAACTTGGAGAGCTGGCGCGTCCCCAGGGGATGTAACGTAGCCGATACATTTGTACAACTGCCACAATGGCACGCCGACGTGAATGAATGTAATTTCGCTCACGCGCGTATACCCGCCCACTCTTCTTTCGTCGCGATAATTAGCAACGGCGGTCACTTTCACGCGGCGTTTACGCTTGTTCGGCGACCTTGCCTGTTTATGGTGTCACTGGCAGCAACACTATACTTTTAGCTTAATTGCGCCTTTTCAAGCGTTCCCGCGTGCGGCGTAACGCGGCGCGGGACAATTTATCATTTAGATTACTCCAGACGATGTGCCACATTTTCTTTCAATTCTTTCATTTTGTGTCCCAATTTCAATGCGACTATAACACTTTGTCGTTCCCCTCCGTCGAGAGCGAGAGAGATAATTCTGACTCATTGAGTATCGAGAGCCATGATTTTACTCGGAGAGATTTTCCAACCAATTTGTGAGTCTCGCCTTATCTCTTATCTGTCTGAAACGCCGGAGTAATAATAGTCCCTATTGAAAAGGGTTCTCCCTTCGCTGCGAGAGGGAATGGGAGTTTCTCGGTTAAACAGCCAAATCCAATCTACCACCGTAATCCGAATCACGTCGGATAATTCGAAACCCCGCATTAGTTCCACGTACTACGACAATCGGCAAGATACTTATCATCGACAAATCGGAAAGTCGTTAAAATTAAGATTAGACGAGTTCGAGGGGGAGGAGAGAGAGGAGGCGAGAGGAACTCGTGCGTTCATCACGCTCGTGGCCGATTTATCTGACATGGGTCGAGTATCGAGCTCAGGGATCACGCGCGAGTGTTCCTCTCGCGGTAATTTGTCGTTGGTGGACGTTGTGTGAGACGCTACACAGACACATACACACACACACGCAGGTGTGTCGACAGCAGGACAAGGGTAAGCGTGACGCACGTTCACCGTCCTGAATTCGCATCCCCGCGCCGACGACGACGACGACGACGACGTCGACGATCAAAATGGATCATGTCCTCCATCGTGTCGGATCATAATCTCGGGCGCGTATACCACAAGCGCGCCGTAATATACACGCACGTGTGTGTGTGTGTGTGTGTGCGTGACCGGTGCACATGGTTAATGTACAAAACGAAGTCGGGAGATGCTAACGCTATAATTAGTCGTCCTTGCCTGCCGACTGATCCCCGAGGCTTCGCCTCCATTCATAGAACGCTTTCCCAACGTCATTGCTTCGAAACGTGACGTCTCTATTCCGCCGCGGCGCGGCACGGCGCGGATCGAAATTCCGCCCGGGGATATGGGGAAAAAAAATTCCGCGCCACAGCTCAATTGTTTAACGTCAACCACGTTAAAATAGCCACTTCTACAAGCTCGAATAAAGGAGAAAAAAAGAAAAATAAAAAATTCCGTTCTCCGATTGGAAATGAAATCAATTCGCTCGTAGATCAATCTCTCGGGATCGCTATTGGACATCTTCAACTGCAAAACTACTGAAATAAACGGATTGTAATTTTTATACTCAGGAGAGAGATATATATATATATATATATATGTTTGTAACTAAAACATAATGAAATTACGGGATTTTTCTTCGATTGCATGTCGCGCGTAAAAATGTTGTTATCCTAAAATGACATTTGTTCGACAGTCCAAAATTCTTACACAATAACCGATCGACAGTTCCATTTTGGAAACGTTTCCTTCTGACAATTTAGATTTAAATCTCGAATCCGTATCCGCGAGAACATACTCAATCTTACATATATGTACTCCCCCTCTCGCTGTCTCCTCTTTCTCGTGACACCGTATCTTGGTTACCAGGTTCCACGGAGGTACACGTAAACGGGATGATATAACAGAGATAGAAAAGGTTTCCGAGCATTTATGGGGAATCCAAGTAGGCTCGATATGTCACCGGGGGAGACCTTTGAAGGTTGAGAAATTGTAAGCAAGACTAGGCGGCCGAGCCCACATATGCGGGGCGAGGCCCGTATAAAAGCGTGGCAGATTAATCCCGCTCTCGAAGTGTGTATCGATTAAAAAAGAAAAAAAAAGGACAGTTTAAGTAAAAGTTATAGGGTACCAAGAGGGACATTTATAGCGGCCGCGCCAGTTTTATATAAATAAATGACGCCACGGAGAGAGCTCACGTCATTTCCCAGGACTGTCAATGACAAGCGCTTTCCCTCTGACCATGAATAAAAGTTAGTGAATTATCCTCCCACCCTGGCTCGAGCTGCCGTCTCGGCTGCACACCCTGTGTCGTATGGCGACGCAATTAAACACGTCGAATCGTAGATAGAAAACAAAAGGTACATTTTGTATTCATGGTACTGGGGACCTTAATTCCCATCTGTCGTTCAAAACGAAGAGATGGAAATTCCGGTAAAGCTTTTAAAGTAATACTTTAATTTACACTTTAATTTACGAATTTAAATTATTCACCCATCGCCCATTGAGGCGTGTGACATCTCTGAAGATGGCTCGAATTGAGTTCTAACCTATTGTATTATGTAATTACAATTTTGACACAATCTACGTTGTCAAGATTCGCGCTTCTTTGTATTACACGATTCCTTTTAATTTTTGAGAGTGCTAACTGAATTTAATTTTTGTTTTAAAGTAAAGCTTTCAAATCGCCCTGGCTCTCGGCAATCGCGCACAAAACGAAATAGAAAACAACGTTGGCTCGTTCGACTGCTGTTCTTCATTTCATTTCGGCGTGATTGCCGAGAGCCAGGGCACGACTTTGAAAGCAAGATAAAGAGAGGAAAAATGCGAAGAGAAAAAGCCGTCCTCGCGATACGGATTTCTATTAATTCCGTTTAATTCAGTCGCCTGCCGAAGCCGTTGCCGTGCGAAGGACATAAGTGATTGATTGATAGCGGTGACGTAAAGGAGCCCCTGAATTGTCATTTATCGCCAGCCCCTAAGGGCTAATGTTGACGTTGCCAACATCAACGGAGCGTTTTACGCTCCGCCACGCGGAGGTGGCACCCAGGTTCCATGAACGTATGCCAGCGTATATCGGTCGTATATCGGCGCGCGAACGGTTTATCAGCAAAGTTCAGCCGTCAAAGGCGTCTAATTTCAACTTTAACCCTTTTCCGCCCACGCCGTACGGCGTGTACGAGCCCTCCCCCCGCTGCCGCTACCGCTGCCCCTTCCGCGGCGGCATCCTTCTCCTGCGTTTAAGATCCAGATGCAATTACGCAATGCGCAGTAAAAATACATCCGCGGAAAATGTCAGTGGAACGGCTGGAATTACGTTTCAAGGATGCTGCGTCCGTTCAAAAGGTTCTGCATGCTCGCGTGAACCTCTGACACGAGCGTCTCCCCGTCCCCTCCCCTCTCACGCCC
>VBVR01000875.1:0-38796 GCA_011638315.1 Tetramorium parvispinum | reverse complement strand
CTCTCTCTCTCTATATATATATATATATATATATATATATATATATAATTCAATATTAAATCAAAATATAGATAAATTGTGGATACAAAAAATCAATATCGATACACAATGTCGAAATGTCTATTATTTTTAATAAATCAAGAAATTCTCTCTAAAACAAATCAAAAGAATCGCAAAGCGCGTTCGAACGCGAGATGCATAGCGAACTGTAATGACGAAAGCGACAGAAATGTACGGCGATCCCGGGAAAAACGTAGAAAATAGTGTCCGAGCTTTGACGTAAGACGTTCGAGCTTGCCTCGTTGTTCCAATTAATATTGTTCCAATATTTCCTACGGGACACACGCACGGAACGGTGGACACGTCAAAATATCCATTCGTCATAAGACCATCCCCGCGGATATCGCAGTAATAACTTCTCTCTTTCGAGCGAATCAATAGAGCTTAAAGGAAGCCTTGTACCAGTTCGCCTACCCCTTCCGTGGGACGTTAGAGTCGCATCGGGTGATCTGGGGCAGACGATACGACGTTTAGAAAACACACGATCTTTTCGTTGCTCTCAAACAGCCGGGAAAATAAAAACAAAAAAAAATATCGAGCGTGAATCATTTCCGTCCACCGCGAAAATAATCGAAAATTCGCAATTGTTGTTTCCTGGTTCGTTTCTCGTCGATTGTTTCTTCAGGAAAGAACTTTGTTAATCATCTCGCTCCAAAATAATCCACTTTCAGAAGAGAAACAGAAAAAAAAGACGAGGAAGCGGAGTTCTTTCAAGTTCTTTTTGCGGCCGATAATATATGTATATATATATTTTTTTAGATGCATGATCAAGTTTTAGATATGCTATTTCACGGAAGCTACGTGCTAATAGCAAATATCTTCACAATGACGATTTTATGATCTGTACTGTTCGACACGCAAACGGAATGCGCTCATAAAAATGCAAGAACCTTATCCGCAGGCACAGTGACGCATTGGGTGAAAAAAAAAGAAGAGGAAAGAGAAGTAGATCGACAAGCGCGAACAATTCCATTGAGAAAATATTCAAGGTTGCACGAATTTTCAAACGTTTATACAATAATAACGATGCGTATCACCGAGCATTTTATAATACGCGTATTTTAATAAAGCATTGGACAAGAACGCGCGCAAACACGACAACAATGACGACGACGACGACGACGACAACAACAAAGAGTCCAATTTCATTTCGTTGACGTACAACTGACGAATAATCGTGGCGCAATCGAGGAGGAAACAACGAGCGATTTGCGAATGAACGATGGGATTACTCGTACGAGTCCGCTTTCGCAAGAATCGACCGGCTGAGATCGCTGTAAACAAATTTACGGGACTGTTTCCACTCGCGGCAATTGGTTAATTGGTGCAATTATAGACAGAGCAAATGGAACGCCGACGCCGACGAGGCGCGATTGTCCACATGTCGTTAGTTCTTCGATCCCCCTTCAAGGGTAATGCACGAAAACGGTACGATTTCAACCGAAGGCCGGTGTTCTCATCGACAAAAAAATCCACGGGTGCACGAAGTTTGTCGGCACAGCACATTTTATGCATATTTTAATTACGAATACGGTATGTTAGATGCTTTCTTGCACTTTTTCTAAACAAATGGATTCAGTTATCGAGCAATATGAGCTGGATATTTCTACAGCGACAGTTATTATTGATAAAATATTTTCACGCTTGGATATTTGTCAAATGTCCAAATCATTCGAGCAATTATATATTTTAAATTTTAATTAAAAATACATTTTTTTACGTATCGTACGTAACATATTGCTGGCAAAAAAAATTGTGAAGGAATTAATTTCATTTGTTGAATAATTTGTCTTATTTCGCCATAACAAGACATTCGTTCCCATTACATTTCCATATTCCTATTATATTTGCCAATTTATTTTAGCAGCCAATTTCTACGAGTGAATTTACTCGGGAAGATTTTTCAGCAACACGAGCAACAAGTATTGTTGCAATATCGGATAGTTACGGCCAGTAGTCATTAAAGTTTAGTCGCATTCGATTAAGCGACAAAATTCTCGGCACATCTCGTTAATACGTTCGGGTTAATAGCTCACTTACCCGCCGTTTCCTCTCCTGCAGGAAATCCACCCTGCGCACCCACACCTCCTCCGTGGAGTCGTAGTCGAGGGTGCTGGTACTGCTCGCCTGGCTCTTTATCTCTATCAGACTGCTGTCGAAGAACCGCTTGTCGAAATGCGGGCTGGGCAATGGACTGGTCCTCGAGAAGGTCATGCTGGTAGAGTACGAAGGGGGATCCGTAGCGGGGAAGGTCATACCCGGGCCGGTAGTATGCCTTCTTCGCAGCGGTGGCTTCGTCGTTGACGTCGGCGACGTCACAGTGGACGTTGTGAATCTACCGGAAACCGATGTGGCGACCGTCGTCGTCGCCGCAGCCGCGCTCGTCGTCGGCGTGGTCGTCGTGGTCGTCGTCGTCATCGTCGTTGTCGACGACGTTGTCGTAGCCGCCGTTAACGACGGTGACGGTGGTTTCGCGTCCGACACGCTGGACGTCGCCAGGGACTTCTCGTCGATCTTCTCCGAACTGGAATTCTCCGAGGACGACGGACTCGACGCCTTCGACGTCTTGGAGGAAACGCTGTCGGCCTTCTCGACCTGCGCTGTCTTCGATGTGTCCTTCTTGCTGTCGACACTTGGGCTATCGGCGTTCTTCCCTGTAAAAGTCAGTCGCGGTCTGGGTCTCGCCATGGAAACGCGACAAGGCTTTCGTTATCCGATTCACGCGCGATTCAGAGTCCCAAGGTCGAGGAGTGGCACAAAGGCGCGTCTGTGACCCGGTTGGATCGTCGGAAAATTCATGACGACGCGACAAGATTATTACGCCTCGATAAAAGCCGGTCGCCGCCGTTAAATGATTAAAAGCAACATTTGCAAGAATGGAAAGATGTCAAATACAATTATAAACCTCTTGTCGCGGCGTGATTAAGAAAGCTTGCGAGATAAATAATATCGCGAGATTTTCATATTTCACACATCAAGGCCGTTTGTGTTCCTGTAAACGGTCAAGGATCGCATCTCGGACTCCAGAACGGAGAACAGGAGAGAAATACGTATAAATACGCGTTATAAATACATATAAGCGCTCGTTACCTAAGTGGAGTGACTTTTCGCGCTGTGCGTTGCCAAACGCGAGCACACTAAGCTAATCTTAGCTCTCATTGGACGAGCTCCTCGCAATAGCTTATATTTCGTAACTGCACGCTTTTCTCGTAATTGTCCGGTTCGATCCGGGACAATTAACTCTCCTCACAGACAGCACAGAGCAACGCTTTCCCTTACCTTCCTCGGTCTCGTACTCGTCCTCTTCCCGGCACTCGGACAATCTCCTGCCCCAGGGATACGGGCTGTGCGTTTGGTTCCTCGACGGCAGCCGGTTTACATGCGATAGGAAATAATGGTGGAAGAAACTGTCCACGCCGTCGGAGTCCTCCCCGGAGGACTGTAACATGTCCTTGAGCGCCGCCAAGGAAGTGATGGTGTTGTAATTGATCGCCGAGACCAGATCATCCTCGATATCGCTGTCGTCCGTCGTGTCTTCGTTCTTGGATGTACCCTCCTTCGGTTCATCCCTCGAACTCGCTTCCGTTTGCGTCGTCTCGGCCGTTTCCGGCTTGGACGGCTCCGCCTTGTCCTCCGAACTGGTTTCGGACTCGTCGTCGGTGCTGCTGGTGGACGTGCTGTCGCTGGAGGACTCTTGGTCCTTCTTCTCGCCCGCCGCCTGCGCCTCTTTGCGCTCCTCCTCGTCGGCGGACTCCTTGCTCCCCTCGTCCTCCTCGTCGGCCTCCTCGTTGTCGGCCGACAGCGACTTCTTCAGCGTCTTCATCTCGTTCTTCAGATTCATGTTCTCCAGGGATTCGCGCCTGTCCTCCGCCTTCATCTTCCGTTCGACGTCCTCCTGCCCGGTCGTCGAGTCGTCGTCATCCCGCTTCCTATTGTCCCCATTTACATCGCACTCGTCCGACTCGTTCTGCTTGTCGTTACCGTCGCCCTCCATCGAGGAAGCTGAAAGAGAAGGCGAGAATTATCGCACTCTCGCGCGCAAGGTCGGCTTCTTCCACCACTCTCTTATGTATAGTTTCCCCATGCACACGTACGTGCTAGGCTACGTCGATGCGATCGCGAAATAGAGCGCGTACCTACCGCTTACCGCAATGCGCCAGCGACATAGCGCCTATCCCTACATACACGCATCCGTCGACAATTTCTCTCTCCGTGAACATCCCAAGGATGCAAACATTGAATCGCGACAAACGAAGCAATTAAAATAATGGATCTGCTGGTGGACGTGAAATAACGATTGGATTCGCAAGGGCGAGCCGGCGAGCGAGGAGAACGCATCTCTGAGTCATGGACCAGCCGCATTGTACGCAAAATCGCGTAAGACGAAAGGCAATAACGATGGAACTTTAGCGGTTCTTTGGCCGCACGCCAGGCTCTGTCGTCGAGCGAATTGCTTGTTTACCGCGTGCTGGCGCGTGACGTAAAACGCTATTCGGCTCGTGGACCCGATCCCGAGCAGCCTGGCAGACGTAGACACGTGACACATCATGCGAAACCTCTCGCGTGAACGAGCGACGTCGAAAAAATCGCTTTATCGCTGATAAATTTTCTCTCCGAGATTTCTATCGCGATTCTCGAAAGAGAAAAAGTAAGAGAAGTAGAAAGAGAGAGAGAGAGAGAGAGAGAGAGAAGGATGAAGGGAAAGAGAAGAAAAGAAATATCTTTCCTTTTGACTCTTGATTTTACTTGATTCACGATATATCGAATTTTCTTCGTCCCTTTGTTCCCTATGTATACATAAATGCACATCTCGAGCGGAATATATTTTAACAATAAAAAAGAGAAACGTAGAATTAAAAGTGGCATTGTGGTAGAATGTCCCGTGGAGAGCCGATAAACGCGATTGTATATCGATGTCTTATCTCGGAAGTATCACGAGGAAATTCACTGCGGGGTCTTATCATGCGCCACTCGGCAAAATGCTACAAATACAATGTATGAGATTGGTAATCCGCTACTGGAATTACCACAATTATTATCATGACGTATGTCACGCTTCTACATCCTCTCTATTTTTACAAAATCCGCTGAGAATTGAAACCCCTCCGCTTGGCACACGAGGAATTGTGATTTCGCTGCGTTAATAATGGAATTTCGACGCGATAATAATAGAAAATGGTGCGAAAATAGAAAATGTCAAATACAATTACAAGCCTCTCGTCATATATTAGTCGACGAAAGGTTTATAATTGTATTTGACATTTTTTCACTTTTGTAAATGTCGCTTTATAGAAATAGAAAAATGTCAAATTATAAATCTCACGTTAATTAAATATTATACGTTGTAATATATTATATATTTTATATTATGTATTTATCAAATAAAATCTCTTATTTTCTTTCGTACGAAAGCGAATATTATATCCCCTTTATCACAAACTCTTAACTGTAACGCCAGCGCGCGAGTAATTTTCCACAAAAGTTTCTCTTTTTCTTGACGCGAAAAACATTTATCGAAATTATTCCCGCTTCTCAATCAACAGGTGTTTTCGGAGTGCAACTTTCGCGGAGGTTTGTTACACAGTAAACGCAGGTCCACGAAACGTTGCCACGCGACCCGGGAGTACAATGTCTTTTACACAAGACACGCGCTGTATTAATATACTCGTCGGCATTGAGAATAAACAGCTGATTCAAGGTTGACGCCCACCCACAGTCGTAACCCTTCGAGCGTTTAATCTCGTCTAATAAACAATTACAATTCGCTATACCTTCGCATCGCGAGGAAACCTCCAAACCTAATCGATCTCAGATCTTGAAAAATCCCTCTTTATCTCGTTCGATCGCCTCATCAGCCGCGACCCGTGGTCCCGATACTCGGCAAACATTTTCAGATTAATTTCTACCGCGGCACATCTACGGTGAAGAAAAATATACGTATGTTTTATCTTGGCTCTCCTCGGCGCTTCCGTCACGATTACGCAAACGGCAGAGCGAGAAAAGAAGCGCGGAGCGAAATAAGTGGTCGTAATAAGCCACAGATCTATGCTCGTGGACAGTAAACCATATAAATTACAGCCAGCGTGTCTTGTCTCGTGACTCACTAAACGGCGCGCGTGGAGACTTTAAAGTAGCTCCGTGAGGTCAATTTTCGTGATGAGATTGCTATGTAGATTAAGCCAGCTGGTCGCTGGTTATTGCCGTCGTTTCCCAGTTATCTAATGAAGATGCAAAGGCGACGTATAATGAGGACACTAATAAGGCAGTCCGTCGTGACGCGTCTGACTTGCGTTGGGATCCCGCGAAAGAATTTCGTCCGGTTCCTATCGCGTGCGTCTCGCCTCGCGATAAAATCCACGCTATTATGCACACGCTATTATGCGGCCGCTATTTTGCGTGGTCATCCAAGTGGCCCCGACGACAGGGCGATCCGTCTTCGCTCGAGCGCGTGACGATGGTAAGCACGTGCTCGGTATCAATTATCGTCCAAGTGAGTAGAGCGACCGCGAAAGCGAAGGAATTCCCGCACGCGAATTGGCCGGCGAGATCGTCGGAAGGAGAAGTACCAGAGCGGCTGGAGGACCGACGATCCTACAAGTACAGACGACCGTCGTGGCACATCCGCGAAAACTCACGAAAAGCGCGATAAAGGGATAGACGATCAATCGGTCGGGCGAGAGAGGCCGAGACTCCCGGACTAAAATCGAGGGTGTTATTCATACGACTGGTTTACACCGTTTGCGACAGAGTTTTACTGAGAATTTCGCGCGGGCGTCGTTTATACAGGTGCACGTGTGATCTCATCTTTGGCACCTTCCACAGCGCGAGCACTCGCCAGGGCGCGATGGGGAAAAAGACATCCTTCCGGAGCTGAACGAGATATGATTTACGACGTCTGAACGGCGGGGGAGATATATCGCATCGCCGGTCGTTGAAAAGCTTTCCGTGGCATCGACGGGACTCGGTCTCGGGCGGGCGATCTTTCTCGCGCGCGATTTTCAACGTCGCGCGACGCGGTGAGCAAAATCGGCGACCGTTCGAGGAATTCGACGTCGCTTCGGCACACGCGCAAAATTGAAAGTTGGAACGTTGCGCGAAACGCTGAGCGATGCGAATTTCATCGGTACGACGGGCTGCCAAAAGTTATCGCGAGCGAGGATGACGGGCGAGTCGTCGGGGCCGACCAGTAAATCCCCGTCGCCACGTTGTCTGCCGCTGCAGCGCGCGGTCCCGGCGGTTTTCCGTCGCGAGCGACTCTGTTATTGGACTTGCCGAGACGAGCCAAGTTGTGCAAATGTCGCCTTTAAGGACAGAAAAACAAATAACGTATATTTATTGTCGCGATTATCCGACGTCTATCATGCGAGACCGAGCCCGGTGATTTTTCGAATTGAGATCCAATCGAACGACTGAAAAGATGACGACTCTACATTTTTTTTTTTTTTAAATCGTATAGAAAGTAGAATTTTAAAGAATCGAAAGTGACATAAATTTGCTTTAATGCGAAATGAATTCGATTTATTTCCGATCGTGCACTGAAAGAAAAATGTAGTTACTTTTGAAACACAATTTTATAATATTTCTAACGATAATTATGGTTAACATACACTGAAAAAAATTCTAGTTGAAAACGGACGAATCAGAAAGTCTTGTAAGATTTTCTGATTCGTCCGTTTTCAAACAGAATTTTTTTCAGTGCAATGATGCATACAGTTAAGTTAATCATATTTATTGTTAGACATATAAAATTATGGTTGGATCCAAAAGTAACTATATTTTTCTCTCAATGTTCCGACAACGAACCTTTCCGTTTTTCTATTTCATCCACTCGCGAAGGTTTTCCCTTTTTCGTTTGCACAATTGCGACTAGTTAGTTGATATTCTTGGCTTTTCCATTTATCATGCCGTTGTACAATAAGATAGATATACACTCGGCGATCACCTATATTTACCCATGTTTAGAATACCTATCTCCTTTCCCTTTCCGCGAGAATGGCATAGCTCGTAGATCGTTGCAGTGTCGTACGTCGACACGGTGCGGAAAATCGACATCTCGATGGCAGATAATAAAAGCAATGGTATCACTTACAGACGGCCCGTTTCGTGCCCGTTATCGCGGTTTGCGTTATTACCACTCACGTTACTATCACTGTGCATAATAATCGCTGAAGCGATCGAAGATCGGCAAAACTGGGTGCTTCCTGTTTAGTAGCGCGAGTCGACACGAGCCGGTTTGCCGCATTTCCATTTCTACTTTCCATTTAAGTAATCCGCGTCATTGTATGTCAGCGATTCTGCTTTGACAGTGAGTGGAAGAAAACAAAGGAAAAGTAGATCAAAATCGAAGTCTGTTTATTAAATTAACATTAATTTACAATGTAATGTAAAATAAAATAACAGTATTATGTAAAATTAAATTACAATGTAAAATAAAATAACAGTATAATATTAATATCAACAATATTAACATAAAATAATAAAAAGACAAGACGGAAACAGAATTTGATTTTGATCTCTTTTCTCTTTTCTTTCTATCTTCTACACATATTTACGTTAGAGACTATTCCCGCCGTTTAATAAATCACGAAACTCAATGTAAATACATCTTTCCAGAAATGAATATAAATATAATCCATTAATATAATCTCTTCAAAAGTGGACATTACATCCTTCAAGTATACAGTTATATGCGAACGCGTGAGTCCAGCTAGGATAAAAGGATTAAAATTCGGATTAAATACAGAGAAAGACCATTTTCAGCCCTGGTCATTTTCAGGCTGAATCTTGATAACTTAATAATAATTTCTATGTGAATATTTGTATATTTATTTATCACACAGTCATTTCTGCGCGTCGAATATTTGTTGGTTTTAAAACGCAGCTCCTAATTGAAATAAATAAATCCGTAAATTTAAACTAATTTAACTTATCTAATACTAATAAACTAATAATCATATTAATATCACTGTAAAGAATTTACTGCGAAAAATAAAAATCGACTCGCGTTACAATCAATTATATCGCGAAACCAAAATAAATGGATTTCATGTATCTCTAAGTTACTCGCACGCGACATTTCTATACGTGATAAATGCTCCTCATTCGTCCGCATGGACGCTATCGATTCAAGGTAATTCAAGTCGACACGAGTGACGCTAAAAGTTATGCAAATGGAAAGCGCCCACTTGCATTTTCGCCGTGGGTTTTCGATAAAACAGAGCAGCGGTCGTTCATATGACGCTCGCCGTCGTCTCGCGAGCTTGTTGCTTTTATGCGCGATTGCTTTTCGCGGAGCGCACAGCTCGGTTTATTTATTAATTATTCCGCGATTAATGCGCCCCTTATTATTAGCCATCGCCCCGCCAATCTCCGCGGAAAATTGATTCGGCGCGACGTAAGAAAGTAATAAAAGCCCTGACCTTGTCTCATGTATTGTCTTATTAAAAATATATACGTATGTCTCTCGGCGCTCCGCGGAAAATCTTGTCTAGAAACCGAGCCGCGGCTAAGTTTTACGAGTTCAACAGCGATAGTTTGAATATTTTATTTGCTCGTTTACACGTGCGAATAAACGACACACGTGAGAGAGCACACTCGTGCAGCGAGCACGCTTTCAGTCGTGAAATTGAAGAGTTGGATGGAAGAACCAGGTGGCTCCATTTCAGTAAATTTTACAGAAACTAAAATAAACTATCTGAAAAATCACGGCGTTATATCCCTTTCCTTGTGTAACAGTAATAATGCATTTGAATGCGTCGCCCCAGGCAACATGTGAACATAAAAGAAAATATTATATTTGTTAATGCTGTGATTTTTCAGTTTGTTTTAGTTTTTGTAAAATTTACTAAAATGAAGCTACCTGGTTATTGCATCCAACCTTCAATTCTGCGTTCAATACCGACGACGTGTCTGTTAAGCCATATCGATATTTCTACGTTTTCAATATTGATTTACGATAAAATATTTAGTCTACTTGTAAAAATAGATATGTACTTATAAGATTATATTAAGGATATCGTGCTGTAGCAACGAGAATAATATTTAGCGCTAACAAGATTAAGCCTGATGAATAACAAATAAGTTTAAATACGAGTTTCTCACGGACAAGTGATTACGTCTTAAAAGTTAACAGAACAAAATGAACCAGTTCTAATTAATACTTTTATTTGTTGCTAAAAAGTTGCTAAAGAAAAACATTTGATGCTCCGTTTCTTTGAAAGTTTCTTTGAAAAATGATGTTTCGCTAAAGAAAGATTAAATTAAAAACAAAACGGGATAAAATCAGTTCTGATTAATACTTTTATTCGTTGCTAAAAAAATTGCTAAAGAAAAATATCTGTATGCAAGTTTCTTTGAAAAATAAAGTTTCGCTAAAAAAAAAGATATTAAGTTAGTAAAACAATATATATAGCAACAAAATTGTAATAATAGCAACATAAGAATTTATTGCTTTCGAAATATTCAAGTTCCCCGAATTTGCTCGCAAAGTAAATTTAAACGATAGCGGAAGACTTCTCATATTAGAATTGACTGATTAATTAGAATTGGCATTGCCCATTTTACTTCGCCGAGTCTCGTAAGACAAATTCTAACATTTAGAACGAAAATGAATTGTAGCATTTCAGCAAAGAGACGATTGCACACGGACACGTGCCCGTTCCTTCGAAAACGTCAATTACAAAAGCGCGCGTGCGTTAAACGCAAGTGAGTTGAGTTAATTGTGTAAACACGCGGGGTAGGTGGGGTGCGTCGAAACATTTCCGTAGGTCCAGATTCGAGATTAAAATGCAACGCACACACGTCGCGGAGGAGGGGACACGCCTGTCGACGTGACGGGGGCGCGTCGGGCTCCGAAAAAGAGAGAAACGGCCCGCCTACCCGCCCGCCGCAGCGGGCGCACGCGAGCCGCAGCCACGTGTTACGATAATTAAGCGGGGAATAATCGATAACGCGCGACGAATCAATGGCAACGTCCGACGTCGCGCGGTGTCACCGAGGGACGCAGGATCTCGGCGTCCAATCTGTTAGACTTGGGCCGGTTTTTCCCAACTTCTCGATAAGCTGACTAATAATTAAAGGAGTTTTCCAGCAAGAGGCACAAGTCGACACAGGAGTCATTCTGTTATTGTCCCTCGCTGAATATCTAATAAAGACAGAATAACTCCTGCGTCGATTTGTCTCTTGCTGGAAAGTTCCTTAATCGTCACGTCTTTGTTTTATTTTATCTTCAAATTAAACAAGTTCAGATCACTTATGATTTAATTAGCTTACAACACTGAAACAAATTCTGGTTAAAAGCGGACGAAATCGGAAAATCGTGTAGAATTGACCAAATATTCTGGTTATTGTAAGCTATAAAGTATTGAGTTCTATTATAATAATCAGAATATTTGATCACGCCTACAAGATTTTTCCAATTCGTCCGTTTTCAAAAAGAATTTGTTTTCAGTGAAGAAGTTGGAAAAACCAGCCCTTATATGTCTATCCATTTCTATCAATGCAGATTAACTTTAATCTCAGTTTAACTTACTTCGCGTCTTTCTCTAATTCTTAGAACTAAAGAAAGATAGAAAGTAAGTAAATTAAGAGCCGGGATTAAGAACCGGTTTTTCTAACTTCTTGATAAACTGACAGTTAAATCATCCGTCTGTCTTTGTTTTATCTTCAAATTAGACAAGTGTTCAACCATTAATTAGTTTACCAAGAAGTTGGAGAAAAACCGGCCCTTAAGTTAATCTGCATCGGTATAGAAATAGACATTAGACAAGTAAATTATCCGTTACCTCAGGCTGCGAGCGGGATCGACAGACTCCCCGACGTGGTCGTCAATTCAAAGACGATCCACCGCGACGTCGTCCTCGTCGGCCGGCTCCTCACCCCACGACGCGGCGCGCAGAGGGGGAGGGGGAAGAAACGAACGAACGCGCTCCGATTTTACGCGAGTCGCAGCGACGAATTACGTGCCGGTCGCCACCCGGGATGGCCACCAGGTCGATCGATTCTCTCGCGCTCGCACTCGCGCTCGATTCGCGCGCGCGCGCGCGCTCCCATGACGGACGAGGTTAGGTCTCGGTTTCGCGGACGGCAGCGGGCCATTAGACGGCGACGACGCCGTCGCCTCTCGCCGCGCCGAACGACGGCGACGAGGCGCGAGCGGAAGCGTCCCGCGTCGCGTGGCACGTCTCGTCCTCGTGTCTGTTCCGGAGCGGCGGCTCCGGCCGCCGTCGTCGTCGTCGTCCGCGCCGAGCGAGATATCGACCGGCCGGTCGGTCGGTCGGTCGCGCGGCGGACACGCGAGTATCCGCCGAAGTCGCAAGGTAAACCGTGATGACAATGTACGCGTATATGTAGGTATATCGGAACCTGAATCAGACACTGTTGTCGAGCGAAGCCCGAAACACCATAGCTTCTAACCTCGAAAGAGACGCTCTCTCTCTCTTTCTCCTCCTTTTTCTCTATCTCTCTCTCTCGCGACCGCTCCTGACGACGCAAACGACAGCACGGAATCCTGCGTTCTCGCACTCGCGCACTCGGGCACTCGCGCAGCGGCGGAGGGAGGGAGGAGGGGAGACGGAGCAACGCGGAGAGTACACCTACCTATGGGGGGTGAGGAAGGGGGGGCGGGCTATGGTGCCGCGCGCCTATAGGCCGTGACACGGCCGGCAATGTACGGCGCGCATCCTCCTCGGAGCACCGGCGAACGCCGACTGTCCTGTCCACCACGTCGTCGCGCGCGCGTCGGCAGCATTCAAGACGAGTCTACGAGCGGGTCGCCAGCTGAGCCGAGATCCGCCGCCGCCACCGCCGCCACCGTCGCCGCCACTGGCCGCCTCCGTGGCTGCTGGCCGCCCCGCGCCACCCCGTGTCCCGCGCGAGCTACCGGCGGCGAGCGTACGCGCGAGCGTCCGTCCGCGGTCGCAGCACCACGCTGCCACGGTTCGGCACGATTACGACACACCCGATGCGAGCGACGCGCCTGCATCCGGAACGGCGGAACACTTTCCAGCGGGCTGCCCCCCCGGAGAGCACGCGCGAGAAATACCGTGTGCAGGGAACTCGCGACGGCGGCGAGACAGAGAGAGATGATCGAACGGAAAGGGGTAGACCGGAAGGGAGAGGAGACGAGTCGCGCGAACGGCGCCGCCACTGTCGCGAGCGGCGCGCGGCGCCACCGAATGCGCGCGCCGGTACGAACGGTCCCTGCCTTACCGACGGCGCGCGAAGCTTCGTTGAAACTCCGCGCTATATGAACTCCACTCGAGTTCTTTTCCTTTCTCAATAATTATGCGTTGTAAAAACAGCCCCGATAATTTGTTTTCCTCCTTCGATATGATTGTAAATTCTCTTTCCTGTTTTCAACGTTTGTTTGATGCCTATTTCCGTCGATGTAGATTAATTTTAATCTTGATTTAACGTAACTTTCTATCTTTCTCTAATGTCTATTTCTATCAATGTAGATTAACTTTAATCTCGGTTTTACTTACTTTTCATTTCTTTCTAATTCTTAGGACTAATAAAAGATAGAAAATACTTAGGTTAAACCAAAATTAAAGTTAATCTGCATTGACAGAGATTGAAATAATTCTAAGAATTGGAAAAAGATACAAGATATAAGTTAAACCGAGATTAAAGTTAATCTACATTAGTAAAAATAAACATAAGTCACATTGTATTTAATTGAAATTAACGTCACTCTTACCGCAATTTCAGAAATATGAAAACAAAAATATATTCAAGTCATCAATTTTAAAAATGTGATAATCAACGAAAAGAAGAAAAGTTCAAGGATACTCGGGATAAAAATACAAAGAAGATGAATAAAACGAAGAAACACGTGGTTTAAGATTTGATATGAACCAAGTTCTGCTTCTTGACTATAAAAATATTGAAGTGAACTGATAAGCCATCTATCAAAGTATAAGATAGTTTGCAATCGCAAAGATATCGTCGGCTCAGATTTTCAAGCGTCGAGCGCAAGTGATCAACCGTATTGAATTAATCGGAGCGCAGCTTATTTAAATAGGACGAAATGATGACGATAGGTCAATCGTCATCATTTGGAAATGCGAGAGCTTGTTGCGGCTGCGGTTTATCGTTGCCAGGTATTACCGTACGGCCGACTTATCTAGCGTCCCACCACTCCCACCGCCTCGCTCAACAACGCGCGGCTGTTACATCAGTAGCACTACTGGCTACACGCATCCAGTTGTGATGTCAGCGTATATAAAGCGTGAGCCGTCGAATCGACAAGACAGTAGCTGGCAGGGTAATACTGAAGGAGCAGGCACCATCACCGATTTTGCTGAACATTATCGCTCTCTTGCTTACTCTCTCACGAGAATAAATCTCTCCCTGCGACACGCAGCGATCGCGCGCACGTGGTGTCAAAGGCTGCCGACCGTTCCCAGGTAAGATGTGTGGAATCTGGGCGCTATTCGGGCTGGACACGCAGCCCCTGACCTGCATCTGCGAGAACTTCGACAAGATATCGCACCGCGGCCCAGAAGCGTTTAAAATAGAGTTTGATAACAGAGTCAAGGTAAGAACTTTTGAAACTCTTGCTTCATTCACGTTAATTTTTCACGTGAATGTTTATCTCTTGTTTTTTTTTGTCTTCACAGAATGGATACCTGGGCTTTCACAGATTGGCCATCGTCGACGGCCTCTATGGAATGCAGCCGATGAGGATACACAAGTATCCGTATCTGTTTCTCCTGTGCAATGGAGAAATATATAATTGCAAGAGAGTAACGTATCGCTTTCTCACTATCTGCCTCGTGTTATCGTAATGAGTAAAAATGTGAATGTTGCAGTTGAAAAACGAACATTATTTCGAATACACCACCGAGTGTGACGTGGAAGCGATCACACATATGTACGCCAATGAAGGTGCTAACAATGTTGCTCAATCTCTGGACGGTGTGTTCGCATTTTGTTTAATGGATGTCTTGAAGCGAAGGATACTGATAGCTCGGGATCCATATGGTGTAAGACCACTGTTTAAATTGTGTTCGGACAATGGACAACTGGCCATCTCTTCGGAGAGCAAGGTGCACTGATAAGCAGATTATTTTTTTCTTGATTATTAAATTTTCTGTTAATTATAAATAATATTTGAAACATATACGTTTTAGTTATACATTTGAAACATATATATTTTAATTGTAAATAACATTTAAAAATATACGTTTTAGGGTCTGATGGCGATATCTAAACATATAAATGGCAAATGGACGCTGAAGCCATTTCCTCCAGGATATTACGAGGAATATGAAATTTTGCCTGATGGTCGAACGAAGCTTTTGGAGAGTTGCTGTTATCACAAGCCCGGTGATAAACCATCTTTCCACACGTATGTTCCTTGGAATGGTGAGATAAATTATAGATATTTGATTTTGGTAAAATCGATCTATCATTGATGGATAAATTTATTAATGGATGCGTAATATATGGACATTTGATAATGCTTGATTTATTACAGCTTTGCCTTCGAATGATATTCACGGCAATATCCGAAAGCTACTTTCGACAGCCGTGAAGAAACGATTAATGGCCGATAGGCGGATAGGGTGTCTATTGTCGGGTGGATTGGATTCCAGCTTGATTGCTGCTTTATTGATGAAGCATGCGAAAGAATACAATTTGGAGTACAAAATACAAAGCTTCGCAATAGGTATGGGTGACAGTCCAGATATCATCGCCGCCAGACAGGTTCGTGGAAGTTTTTATATTTTCGCTCTTATCTTTCTCCATTAACAATCGCGTGAAAGCTGGAATTTTTTTTATGCAACAGGTGGCAGATTACATCGGAACTGAGCATCATGAAATTATCTTCACGCAGCAGGATGTAATCGATGTACTGGACAAAGTTATTTATTCTTTAGAAACATATGACATTACTACTATTCGCGCTTCTATTGGGTAAAACACTTTATTAATCATCTAATTTATGATTTAATAAGATTCCGAACTACTTCAATATTACAATATAAATTGAAAGTTATAGAAAAAATGCTTTTAATTCTTTTTCTTTATCGCTTTCTTTTAGATTAAAAATAATAAACTATCACAATAATGAAACGTTTTGTATATAATACTGAATCTTTTCCTTGTAGGATGTATCTCATTTCGAGATATATAAAACAAAACACAGAGACAACTGTGATCTTTAGCGGAGAAGGCGCGGATGAGCTGGCACAAGGCTACATTTACTTCAGGGATGCACCGAATGCAATAGACGCGCACAATGAATCTCTTAGACTGTTACAAGATATATATTTATATGATGGTTTGAGAGCTGATCGAACAACTAGTGCCTTTAGTTTGGAGCTCAGAGTTCCATTCTTAGATTTGCAGTTTACCAATTATTATCTGTCGTTGGATCCTGATAGTAGACAACCACAAGGTAAACAATGATTTTAAATATTACAATGTTACAGATTACTAACTTGTACATAAAGATTTTGATGCATTAGAAAATAAATATATTTATGTGCACAGGTGGAATTGAAAAGCATTTGTTACGATCTGCATTCAATGAAACTGGTTTACTGCCCAACAACATACTTTGGAGGCATAAAGAAGCGTTTAGCGATGGCGTCGCTTCTGTGAAGAAATCTCTTTTCCAAATAATCCAAGAGATCGTAGAAGATCGTGTTTCTAACGAGGATTTGAAAAACGCTAGTACAAAGTATCCCCATTGCACACCGAGAACGAAGGAAGCGTACTACTATAGGTACAGAATAAACAGAATAAAAATATCTCTTATGAACAAACTTCTTATCGTTCGACTAAACTGGATGATGCATTATTTTTTTTTGTTTTGTTAGAAATGTCTTCGAGTCACATTACGAGAGGCAAGCAGAACATTTTACACCTTACTTCTGGATGCCACGCTGGGTAAAAGGCGTTACCGATCCATCTGCACGGTTTATCAAGCATTATGCTGCAAACGAAGAAACTCGGGTTACGTCTTAAAAAATACGTCTTAAAATAAAAATTAAGAACATTATATATGTATTTTATATATATTATATACGTATTTTATGTTCATATTGTGAGATATTAATAAAGATCTTGTTAGATCTTATTGAATATTTATAAATTCCAGTCTCATTCCATGCATACTTGCGATTAGATAAAACATGAATGGTCTCGGAAGATATAATTTCTGCAAGCAGGATGTTTACGGTATCATCCCGGATGTATTGATGTGAATGATGCCTTATCTCATTACGGCTGATAAAAAAAAAAAGAAAAAAGTCACAAAAAGCAATCATACCCCTGGTGGGACTCGAACCCACAATCCCCGGTTTAGGAGACCGATGCCTTATCCATTAGGCCACAGGGGCTATTGACGGTCACTCCACTTTGCAAGAGTACATAATGTGGATGTCTCGCTTTCTCAGAAAACGTGAATACAAAAAGAAAAAGATACATTCATGTCACATGGAGATCAAATTGTCATCACGAGAAAGAGCGACACAATGAACTTTTTCTTCAAATTGTTACGTTAATATAAAATCATAACAGGAATTTGAGGAACAGAAGCAGCGAGCGAATCGACCAATCGCGATCGAGATCGTTCGTAAACGTGGGTCGGCCGCCTTCGAATTGTCGGTTGTGATTGGTCGATTCTACTGCTTGTTTTGGCTCCAATAGACTCCTGTGCAGCCGACTCGCGTTTCTCTTCTCTTTAATTTTCATTTGAAAGTTGTTATCGCGTTGCACTAATAAATTCATCATCGACGCTGCGAATGATTGACATTTTTCGATGACCAAGTGGTGTGACGCGAATAATTTTACATTTTTCTTATATCTCGTAACGTGCGTGTGATAAGGTTAGGATTAACTCCAAGTCGGCAAACATGATCACTGCGCGCGCTACTGGATTTCTTTCTAGATACTTATATCGCGGGGCTCGACGCTGTTTAAATAATGGTAATTATACAATTGTATGAACAATTAAAAAATGCACGCTTGAGATAATATCTTATTAATATCTCATTTCATACTTATTAACTTATTAACTTTCAAATATTTGGAGTCTTGCAAGATCTTTAGTAGAACGCACTTTTTTTTAATAAAATACAAACTTTACCGGAATAAATGTTATTTCGAAAAGATATAAATTAGTTTTTTATATCAGAACATTTATCTTAAGATTCTACGCATTGACTTTTGCTATGAAAAATAATGCAACGATTGAAGGGACAATTTTATCTTAAATCATTGAAATCTGTTAAATACTAATTTCAATTCTAATGTATATTTTGTTTTGCATAGATCATGCAATCTCGACACCGACGGAAACGCAAAACGAAGTTAAAAACGACAAGCACATTGTCTGGCTCGATATGGAGGTGCGCAATTGTCGCGAGTTATCTAACAGTGCAGTGGAAGGAAGAAGAAAGTTGAAAGAAACTGAATTTTTCAGATGACAGGGCTAGAAGTGGAAACGTGTCACATTTTGGAAATTGCATGCTTTGTAACCGATGAACGGTTAGAGTTGACAAGCGATTACTTGGACATTGTTGTACATCAACCAGATGAAATCTTACAGAACATGTCTGATTGGTGCAAATTACAACACAAAAAGGTATTTGCTTTTCTTTCTAAATTACTTTTTGTACTGTGTGTGTGTGTGTGTGTGTAGCGATATGACCACCATCATTACTAATCTTTATTAAAAATCTTTATTAATTTTAGACTGGCTTAATCAATGAATGTCGACTGAGCAAGACTACGTTAGAAGAAGCGCAGCAAAAGACATTGCGCTTTTTGGAGAACCACGTGCCGAAAGGAGCGTGTCCTTTAGCTGGAAATTCAGTTTACATGGATCGCATATTTTTGAAGAAATATATGCCACTGGTCGATAATTATTTGCATTATAGGATTATCGACATTAGCACAATTAAAGATTTAGCTAGGTAGAGTTAGATAATTCAATTATGATTTCCACGTATTAATATACATATTTTTCGTGACAAATGCTATATGTAATTTTTAAAAATATAAACTCTTCTATATGTTAAGGAGATGGCAACCGGACATAAGTAAAGCAGCTCCAAAAAAGCAACATTCTCACAGAGCCGTGCACGATATAAAAGACAGTTTGAATGAGCTTCGTTATTACAAGAAAAATCTGTTTATATCATGAAGTTAAAATAAAAAATGAACATCGTTCATTTTTTTGTTACCATAATTAAACAGTGCATTTAATGACCACCTACATTTACATACATATGTAAAATACAAATAGAATATCTATTAAATCACGATATATCTTATGAAAAAATAAACATAAAGAATAGATTGCACTACTATCCGAGAAAGTAATTTATAAGTAAAAAGGGAGACACGTGAGTGAATTTATCAGAATATTTTTAATATGGTTAGTAATAAGTAGTAGTATAATAAGTGGAGGCAAATATGGGGCTACTATTAATTCCTATATAATATTATCTAAGCTCTAAAAAGCTTTCCTCTATGACTTCTCGCCTACTAAATGGAATACATATGGGATGAAAGGTCGGAATTCGAATCTAGAACTCTTCCGTCACCAATCACTCACGTTAGCACAGAGTCATCCTACTTGATAATTTAGTAATTATTATAGATATTATTTAATATTTATTAGATATTATTATATAGTTATTATATAATATTTAATTAATTTCATAGTTTTGACTAAAATAAATTTTAAATGATAATTAATCATTAAATAATACATAAGAAATGTATGTACATAATATAGAAATTATAACAGCGAGGGAGATTCATTTTTAGATGGATTAGCAACAGGAAAAAAAAAAGAATATCTCGACACGGCACAGAAACGGCGATTCCGTCTCAGTGTATGTGCGTGTCTGCCGCGGTCGGAGATTCATGTAGGTCAGTGCGGTGTTGGTCAGCGTGGGTGCGGCGCAGGGCGCGCGAACGGCAGTCGACGGCGGTGGCGGTCGGCGAGGGAGTGGGTAGGAGGAGGACTATCTGGAGTCGCAATCGGGACTGATCGAGAATGCTCGCAGCTGGCTGCCGCGCGAGAGAGCGAAAGGGTGATGGCGAGTAGCGATGGTAGTGCTGGGTGACGACGGTGGTGACGACCGCCGCGGATTTTTTTTTACGGATGGCTCTATCCGAGGTGCATCATTTGGCCGCGATTATCGGCAGCAATGCTTTCGCCGTTGGCAAGGTGAGAGGACGTTCTTTCTCTCTCAACACACAATACATGTATATACATCTCCGAAAGATTGAGGTTTTCTCTCGCGATTTGGAAGATAGATTGGAAGATACGTGCTAACGGTTTGTTCTACCTAGCTGCACCGCGCTACACTCTCTACACCCGAAATGACATAAGCAATGTGTGCATATGTAGTACATACATACACTCGGAGGGAAAAGGAAGAGGAAGAAGAGAGGTTGCGTCGAATCGCGGCTGGAAAGAACGGTACCCGTGCGCCCGACAAGGAAGGCGGGAGGGTGCGATCCGCGTTTGTTCGCGGGCCGTTTACCGTTAACAGGAAGGAACAAGAGAAAGAAAGAAAGAAAGAGAGAGAAACGCCCGCGGGGGAGCTCGTCCCGCGCGAGTGCAAATGGTGACGGCATTGGCCCCGCGCCTGTCCTCGCTCGTTGCGATCGGCAAGCGCGGATGTATTATCGCGGGGTATTGTTGGATCTGGTCCGTCTCCGTCTCCGTCGCGCGCGCGCGCGCGCGCGTCCGTTCGTGTGTCGCCTTCCCCTCTCCCCAATCGTGACAGCCGCGACAGAGCCCCCGGATTCGTTTATCGAGGTTTTTCCTTCGTCGGTCGTCGCGCGCGCGAGAGACGCGCGTAGCATTCCCGAGCCGCCCTTCGTCGCGCCGTTCGAAAACAATCGATAGATTCTCTCTCTTTCTCTCTCTCGGCCGCCGCGCGACTCGGCTCCGCTCTCAGGCCGTGGCGATGCGAGACCGCGGACGGTAGGGCGAAGGGCCAGGGTGACAGGGTTCCCCCTCCTCCCCCATCCCCACGGAAGAGAGAGAGCCTGCCCCCATTAAATCACCGCATCCGCGATGCGCGACTCCGCATCCGAGAGATCTCACGGCGACGCATTGCTTTCCGTAGAATAACGAGACCGAGCGTGGTGTCAATATGCTGGAAGTACCGCGGAAGGTTTACTCTAGGGACGTGCACGGCGTGGAGTACAATCATTGGGGCTATGACTTAACGGGCTGCGGCACCAAAAGAAACGTAAGTGGGATTTTCTCGTGTGTACGTGTGTGTGGCTGTGTATGTGTGCTTGTACCACCCAAATAAATAACGCAGATGCCTGTTACCCAGTAAGCATTAATTAACAATAATTCATCAATATTATAATGTCCTACTCAACTGTGTATCTATTGTGTATTAGATTACAATATGTATTAGATTACATTTATTGTTGAGTGGGAATTATAATATTGATGCAATGTTATTGTTACCCAGCGAACAGAACATTGCAGCAACTTCGAAGCAACATTGCAACATTGCTGCACCGTTACTGCAATATTCTATGGGTTATAAACACAAAAAGGATTCTTTCTAAATGTTTTATTAATTAGCATAATCTGTCTCAAATGAAATCCTTTCAAGAAGGATTCCATTAAAGAGAGTAAAAAGAATTTCTTTCATTTCCGAAAATCTCAGATTAATAACATAAAAGGGACCTTTTTGAACTGTTAGAAATGTTTTTCGGATGGAAAAAGAATTCATTTCATAATTCAGGAAATCAGAAAGAATTCTTTTTGTATTTTCTGATCTGAGCAATCTCTTTGCACAGGAACGTGGCGAGTTATTAATTGCCATGCCGTAAATTTGCGATTTGTTTAGATGAACGTCGAAGACGAGGATAGTCAGGACTTAAACAATCCCATGGTGAACGACTTGGTATCAAAGATTCTCGATGAAGATTCTATTACCATTGACGCCTGTCATAATAGTTACAACAGCGGAGGCACTCATTATCAGACGGACTTCGCGAATTCCTGTTCCAACCAGGTCACAGACAGTTTGGACACTTATCTGACCGATGTCGATCACTTAGTCGCTCGTTACCCACTGTCCAGCAAGTTGCACAATATTTACAACAACGCCAAGAGCGAGTACCATTCCAACAATCTCTGCAACGACCTGAAAACACTGAATCTCGGTACGTGCATGCGACAGTCCGTGGAGCAGAGCCATGCGTGCAGCAACGACATCATGCCGAGCGCGTACCCGTGCGACTCGCGGTCGCACGTGGTGCACTCGAACGACGGTGGCATGTACACGAGCGGGAGCAGCATGCCGTTGTGCAACGACCTGCTGACGACCACGAGCGGGGCGAGCTACGGCAAGCAGTCTAGCAGCTGGACGGAGCCCCTGTTGACTCCCTCGATGGGATGCCGCACTGAACTGACCGGCAACTACTCGCGAATCTCGAATTGCGCCAAACCAGATCTCAATTTTAACGTGACCGCGTTAACCCTGGCACTGGACTCGCCGAATCCCGTTCCGATCAGCGAGCTCGAGTATCACAACAGCATGAGGCAGAACGCGTCGTCGAACTCGGCGTACAGCAACACTATGGTGAGCATGCACGACATGTACGGCGTTACCAGCAACCCCAGTCAGGGCCCTGGCTACAGGCCCAACTCGGCGATGACCGATCTGAGCGTCGACTCCGGCTTCTTGTCGAACTCGCCGTTACAGCACTTCTCGCCCGCCGACACGGCCCTGCACACCTGCTTCGGAAGCGGCATGCAACGCAACGGCGGCATCGGTGACTTCAAGGACATTCACGATACCGCCAGACTGAATATGACGAGCATCAGCATACCCAACGAGCAGATACAATTCCTGCAGTCGCAAGCCCGTGGCTACAAACTGGATCAAGCTGTGGACCAAGATTACAAAAACTTAATCGATTATTATCCTTCTGGTACAAACAACTTTGTCGCGTCCTCGGCGAGTAATTTGGACACGAACGAGAACGTTTGTTTCCCTAGTGACTGTAGAATCGATAATAGCTTATTAAAGATGATCAATCCGAAATCAAAGTCCATCGAAACCAAGACGTACTCACCGATAGGCTTTCCGAAGAATCTGAGCTCGCGCAACTTGTACCAGCCTATCGCTAAATACGGCTGTCACAATTATCAACAGTACACTGCCAACAGTGGCGACACTTTGAAGATACTACAGCAAAATTCCACGTACTATCACAACGACTTGAAGCAGCCTAAGGTCAACGCGTACAAACTGGATAGTTTTGACTTGACTAAAGAAATCGCGTTTCCCTCGGGAAGCCACCGTATCACGGGATCCACCATGGACAAGGATGCCTTCAATCACATTTTGAAACAACGACACCATATATCGAAAATACAGAGCATTCCAGCTGGGATTCCACCGCCTGATATCATTTTCAACTCGGGGATGATGTCGGGCACGAATACCGTGAGGTCGGGAGCGTTTCCATCGGTGATGCCCGTTCCTGTTCCTGTACCGGTCCATCCCGTGCCGCGACTGTTCTCCGCTCTTTACGGAGGCAATTTGAGCTTTAGAAACGGCAGTGGCGCGGCTAGAAAGACAGGTCCCTCGAGTATATTGCATTTCAATCTTGAACAAACGTACGAGCAATTCAAGCAGTTGGAGAAGGAGCGCAAGAAATGCGAGGCTGGATTGGCCGCGCATTTCCCGGGGAAGCGAGTAACCAGCGCGAACAACATACCTATCCCGCGTCTTCAGGGAAATCCATCGAGAGTGGATCGTTTGATAATCGATTACTTGAGGGAGCACGCTCGTGTCATTACATTGATAGCAAAGGTGAGTAGACCTCGCCTACAAAGATTTTTTCTTTCTGTAAATGGAAATAATTATTTTAAATTTATTTCTTAATTTTTTATATTTTATTCAACGTATTAAATGTATTTTTATTTTGTGGAGTAGATGGAACGCTTACGTGGTACCACGATGAATCAACGTGTGCACAAAGCTATGGAATATTGGCTGGAAGCTATCAAGTACGTTCAAGAGTGCCGCAAGCAGGAGATCGCAAATGCTATCAAACGTCAGAAGGAGAATCCACATTGCATTTTAGCGTACGACGATAATGGTGAGTGTCATAGTTAAGCAAGAACTCATAAATATTTTTAGAAAGAGTATGATATTAATGACTTTAATGAATTTTCGGAAGTAGATTGTTCACGAGCAATTAATTTAACTTCTAAATAGAAAGAATCCGAATCCTCGAGAATTCTATCGATTATCTTTAATGCGAAGCGATAAAAATAAATAAACAAAAAAATTTTTTAATTAGTTTCAAGTATATACAGATTTTAATTTTGGAGCTAACTTAAAAACTTTGAATTTTTTAATGGAAATTCTAAGATCAATCAAAAACTAATTAAGAAGTTTATAATTCTTAAGAAAGAGAGCAATTCTATGATCTTTTCATTAAACTTTGGAAGAATAAAAAAGTAACATTATGCTAAAAGCAGCAATGTCACCCAAATTCATCTCAAATACTAATTCAAATACGCAGCCAATTCAAATATGATTCGATATTGATTACACAATATCGAATATTACAACTTGTAATATTTATAACGTTGTATGTATGCGTGTAGACATTCTAACTCTGGCTGGAAGCGTCTACGAATTGACGAAGGCGTCACGATACGCGCGGACCGGTATGTATAATGCGCTTCAGGCTACACTACTCTATGACTTGGACATAGAGAAGAAAGTCGTCGAGACTTCTAAGGATCCAGTTTTAGAGGCAAAAGCCCACAGCGAAAGTCAAACGAAAGACGGAACCAACGATTACACAAGCAATACCTAGCAAACTTGCGCTGAATCCACTTGGTATCGCTCATCTTAAAGTACTAAAATCGAGAGTCCAGCAGCTTTTTACTTACGTACAGTATTACGTTTTTGAAAAGCTTTTGCTGGTGTATTACGATTAAGTTTACTGTTGAAACAAAATGCCGCCCACTAAATTCAAAACTTTCACTCGCGATACACGAGGTAAATACATACGAATGATACTAATGCGTAAAAAAAAAAAACGGACATTTGGAAACGCGTGCGACTTTTTACAGGTTAATAACTCCATAGTTTTCTACCGTACGTATTTTAATGCTTAATGACAGTGTAACCGACTTAGCTTTTCGAGAACACCGATTTAGATACGAGAGTTTCTGAACTGCCTATCCTTTACCGGTTTATCTCTGTCGCGTGTCAAATAAAATGGAAAAAAAGAAATATCGCTTTTTTCCCTCGACGCCAAATGGAAATAAACCGAGAGCAGTTGTCGATCGTGTTTGAACCGGTGAACAGCCGCTAGCTTCGAAATCGTTGACGACTCGTAACTCGCAACAAGAACGAGATTGCTCAGATGTATTACATCCTTTAGAATTATGATAGAAGAAGCCGTTCTTTGTACAATTACTCATTTATATACGTATCCTAAGTTAAACGAGATATAGATAGGCAGAGAACGCCGATGTACTCGTTCAAAATGTTCGACAGTAACTCGTTAGATTAGCTCAATGTGGCCTTCCTTGAATGTGTGACCCATAATGTGGTAGTAGATGTTCCAGGATTTGAATATTTCGCGAAGTGTAAGTGCGATATTTAATCGCATGCAACACGAGCTTATATATATTATATATATACATATATATATTTATATATATATATATATAGCTTTTATATTTCGTATATGAAAGCTTTAATATATATATATGTATATGTATATTAAAAATGTTGTTTATATAGTACTAACGTCAAACTTTTCACTACTGATATCGCTCCGGATGTATTCTCACTTTACGAATACAAAAAAAAATAATACATATACGACACGCACATACGCGAAATAATCATCTACATTACACCTACAGGTATACACACAACGACATCAAGCTACACCCGCACATAAAACTTTTGCACAGTACATACGTAAATGTGTATACGTGTGTATACGTATGGAAAACACGTATATGCACATATACATAATATTATTTTATGTCGTTGCTGTGTATTGCTGTTGCTGCTGTTCCTGCTTCACAGATCACTTATTGTTATTTCTGTATCAGACGTAACATCGTTGCGAGCGGAGCGATGAACATATCGCGATAAAATCGCGAACGATGCGCCGATCGCGTACTTGTAACACAATGCTAATTAGTACCTAAAGTTTCTATTATCTGGTATTTAATTATATACGAAAGAGTAACTGAGGTCAATCAACTTCCGAGCGCGTGCTTTGATCTCTTTCGTAATAACCGCGTCGCGTATTATAGTAAACTAAAGAATTCATCATTCCAAATTGTTTTAAATTCCAGAATACTGGATCTAAGACAGTTTGGGAATAAGTTTATCATGAAACTTCAATTTTTCTTAATCGATTACACAGTCCAGTATATAATATCGGTTTTTTTCTACTTCTCTTCTTCGGAATGAACACGAAAATTCGCGCGTTTAGAAGAAGTACACGCGTGTCTTACGAACGTCCGAATATAAAATCTAGCGTAATACCCGCACATTATCGCGCGTTAAGAGCATTAAAAATACAGCATAGATATGTGTTTGACAATCCCTTTTAAACTGCATGCGATGTTATTGCAAACTTACGCAGGCATGCACACACGTGTACACAGTCACGCGCATACAATCGCGTACACATATCAGATCCATTTGAAACCAGAATGGTCAAGTATTGTGGCTGTGAAGTGAAAGCAAGGCAATGTATGATTCAATGTGTGATACAAAAGCCAGAAAGACTCGATGCAAGAGTGGAGAAAGAAACCTAATTTGCAAAAGATTTTGTTTCAGATATAAAATTGTGTTTTAAATAAATTTTGCAAATAATTTAGGTTGGAAACTTTATGGAATTTTTGTTTCAAGTTCTTTAATTTATGTTTGATAAATGGATATAATTTTGAGCTCAGTTTCAATAGCTATTAGTCTTAAGGAAATTTTATGTGGCGTTTTAATTATTACAACTTAATGTCGATGTCATTTTCGGTTATTTCTAATATTGAAATCTAAACACATTCACTACTAAACTCGGATAAAGCGTTCTTTCCTCCAGATTTCGAGTCTTTGAGATGGTTTTGGTTATTCTCGTTTCAAGTAGTGGATACGACGTATAGTATATGTAAATAGTTGTTTTTTGAACGGCATTTATATCTCTATTATTTTTATTTAACAGATTTTTTAAATTAAAATAACGTCACTCATTGACTTCAATGCATTCTTTTTTCTAGGAAAATTTTTTGCATTGATAGTTATTTTATATTGAAAAATTCAAATATTGAATTCTGAAAAGTTTGTGAAACGTGATCTTAGTCAGCTAACAGATAAAAGAAAATGCCGTTCGTTAAAAACACTTCGCGTATTGTATGCGTACGTATGTGAATGTGTGCCCGTTGCAGCAAAGCAGTATAAATACGCCGCGTCCGTATATGTAAATAAAAAAAAGCGATGTCATAACAATATAGCCGAAAATATGGCAGGAACTGACCAATGTTCGAGGCGCGAGACTGTTAAGCTATGATTACCATATGTATATCATTAAAAGAAATGACATATATGGGTATACATATACATAAACCAAACATTTGTGTAAATTTTCACTACAATGGGTAAATCTGTAAATTGATAATTTGAGATCGAAAGAGAGAATTAATTTCTCTAAATACCTTTCTTAAGATTGACTGAGGAAAGTATTAATTAAAGAAATTAATTACTTTCAATTTTAAATTATCAATTAGAAATGAAGTGCTTGTTTTATGTATATATATATATGTCGTCGTGTAAAACTTAAAAGTAATGCTTTTGCGGTGACGCACTTCTCGAGCACTCGTGATAACGATCGTATCGTTATTCGATAACGTTGTATCGAAACTCATATCTCTCGTCGTAGAAGAATCGCGAATCTCGTCCGCCATTAAATATCGTGAAAGTATTTCTCTAAACGGCTTTGTAAGATTAATGTTAAATTGATGGTAGTGTGATAAATTACGATCGATACGTACTCGGGGCTATCAACGCATAGTTGATCCGTAGTTATTTTTCTAGTTAGTTTTTCTGTCCTACTTAAAGAGACTCGTCGTGAGACCGCTACTTGCGATATGTATAATTTGTTACTTGCGACTTGCGTTTATAGATTAGCGGTTATTGATTCGACGCGACCACTTTGCCATGTCTTAAAGTGGCAGAAGCTTTTGTAGACAATCAGTATTTATACGTTGATAACTGAGATATGTTGATTAATATCTAAAGTTTTAATGAGTTTGTTACTTCTTTTTTTATTTTATTTTATTTTATTTTTTTCGAGTCAAGGTCCGGTTCAGTTCTTTTTTACACGTTACGTAAAACTTTATTAACTTTAGTTGACTCGTAGTAGTTATTTGATGTTTTACTCGTTCAATTGTTCCTATATAGAGAAGATATAGAGAAGTTCTATGTACTAAACTAGTAGACTTGGCTAGTCGAGCGTACGTAGTATCGAGGTCCTCTTCGACTTACACTATCTACATTGTATTCTTTCGTTCTTCCTGATATAAAATAGCTAGGTACTGCTTTCGAACTCGCCTAGTGGCTTTAATCTCAGATAGGAGTAAAGCTGAAATTGTAGGGCCTCGTGCTATGCTCATTACGAATTTACCATATTATGTGTTTCAGCGTGTAGCATTATTTATTATATAAATTTACTATTCGTTCGCTTAATATACAATTTCGGGTACTCTTTTTGCATTGACACTACGATATTGTACCTCGAATTTAGTAATAGATAGAGACCAGCGTATAGATATTCGAAAGAGCTTTCGTTCTATCGTCGATAGGTAACAGAAATAAGCGAAACCATGTCAATGGTTCTCGTTTGCGTATAGTATTGCGTGTATCATACTTTACGTGTATTCGGCGTAGAAAAAAAATGTGTAGAACAGGTAATATTGCGAGCAACAATGCGAAATGAAAATTGAAGTGTAATGTTATCAAAATGTACAGGGTTCCCATTTCAACTGTATTATCTTTTATAGGCCGATATATGATAATTTGGAGACCAACTTTTCGTACAAATATAAAGAGAAATCTTTTACTCTTTGCCAACGTTAGACAATTTTTTCATTTTTTACTTAACACAACGATTTTCATTAGGTCTTGTAATATTAATAGTAAGTAAATATTATATCTTTAATTTATATGAATTTTCGCCTCAGCAGGGAATGGTATTTTTATATTAATAATTAAAACGTTGCTATATTTATTATTCGCATTTTGCTTATTCTTTTCTAAATTTTTTCCTGAAGTTGAGACATGTTTTACCTCAATGTCCAATTAATAATTTAAGAATATCGACCTCAAACTGACCAAAAGATAATATAGTAAAAACGGGACATACCGAAACATATACAATATAAACACATGTGTTGATACATTATAGATTTATATATGTATGCGTGTTAGAAATTGTTCTCGCGCTTTTCACAATGAAGGGAAAAAGAAGTGCATTGGCCTGTACATCACGACTTCGCGATCGCCGAGCGAGAATATATATATATAAGAAAATATACTGAGAGCTTCTTAGATAAAGCTAGGGAACAATGTACGACTCTATCTCGCTGTCTTTCTTACGCTCTCGTTCTCTCCGCAGCCTCTGTGCGAAGATGAGGAATTGAGGTCTAATGTTGAAGCTCGTAGATGTTCAAGCTCCGCCGTCGATCGATATATCCGTACTTGTTTCTCCCTGACCGTGTTGGAAGTCGCGTACGAGTAGCGTGGAGCAAAGATAGACGAATTGTAGTGCAATTTGGATAGACTGTTTATTAGACGCGTTTATCAGCCCTAGATGAGAGAACTCAAATTAGCGCGAATAAGCTCAGGTCATGAGAAAGCTTCCTGATGTTTAGACACTTAATGATGTTAGACACTTAACTACGAGATTCGACGGCACGTTCGCCCTTGCCACGAAATAATTCTTCCCGTCGCGTTGTTCGTTGTTTTCTGTTTTTATGTCATTGTATATATAGCTATGTAAAAGTGTCGGGGATTGGGAAACTGTACCACAATCTGGTTTCGAAGTTCAATATCGTGGAGCATTCAACAACCCTTCACTCGTGAATAAATACGACTCGGCAAGAGGGTCCTTCGTCTCTTTTTGTTTCTTCCTCTCGCGCACGAAATTCGAGCTTCATGTTATCGAAACTCGAGCTCTCGCCGAGATTACGTCGGTTCCCAGTGCCCAGCAAAAATTGACCAGAGTCGGTAATTAAACAACCAGTAAATTTCTACATAAGTGAAGGCGTTTGGTTCGGCCGTCGTTCGGCCATCTATGAGGAATGGTGCTGTCTTGCCGTACGGTTTACTCGTAACACACATCGCCGCTTATTTTACATGACATACCGCATAGATAAGCAATAGATACGTATGCGCGAAGAGAGAAGAAAAGAAGGAAAAGAGGAAGGCGCAAGCTCTCACGTAGATATCGTTAGCCGTTCGTCTTACAATTAGAGACACATACGCGACTCGTAAGCCGTTTATATGTTTAGAACTCGCTCTCGTATCTCGCGAAATGATGCCACTTCTAATTATAGCGCATTAGGCTCACTGAAAATCCTCGATTAAACTCGTCGACGAGAGCGTCCGCGATGCGGAACACGTGGACGTCGCCGTAAGGTATAATCAACATCAGAACGGTTGATGGATTTTGTATTAAACGGATAACAGATTCGTACTTATGCAAGTCGAGATAATCGAGATACACGTTCATTGTACGATACTAATTACATAATGTAATTATTAATATTATTGATATTAATATTACATTATATTAATATTATATGATGTACTGACATAATACAAATCAATTTCAATACGTTTAACATTTTAACATAGAATAATGTTCTTGTTTTATATACGGAAATAGATTAGAAGTTATCTATAAATAGAAACTTTCGACCGTTCTTTTATCGATTGTACAATCAGGATGACTTTGATGGGTTTGTCTCTGCGGATAGAATTTAACGTTTGATAGAATCGAAGAGCTTACTTTTCCAAAGTCTCTTAAATCCGAAGGATAACAGGATTCCCGCAACAGTCTCCCGGGTAACTGTGAATTTTTCGTATCAGATAATTTTAACGACTGATGAAACACGTGTAAATCGAGCATTTAAAAGAAATCACTTTGATTTTAAGGCTTGGAGACGAGTTCTTCGATTCGCCTAAGGGTGTTACTTACAAACTGCTACTTGTCTAAATACATATGAATGTAATTTACAGATATTCGCGTCCGTTAGATCTTAAGAATGCAACTTGTCGATTAGAGTTCCTAACGATGTGCTAGATAGTCGCGAGCCCAGTTTTCAACCGCAGTGACGTTGAAATCAACGAATTAGACGAGCGACTACGCATCTTAGCTTCGCAGCTCTGTCTCATTATAATCTAGAATCAATTAAGAGAGACGCAGTCGAACCCATCAAATGCGATCCGACTTCCTTGCGGCTGGTGGACATCGATCCTCTTCCCGCTCGTGAATTAAATTTAACTCTAAGACAATCGCGTCACTCCGCTTTCGAGGCGTCAATGTGCGTTCAGGGTAATAAGGGAAAGGAAGATGAGAAAAGCGGGGTGAACGGAGGCATCGGCCTACGTCGCGTCGACGAGATCGAGCGGAGGTGCTCGGTTTGCGGACCATTAAACAAAGGATGATACTGTACAACGATTACGCTACAATAATATTTAATGTACCTCTAGGTGGGAACGGGACTCGCGATGGGTCTCGCGATAGTCGCGCGCCGATACGGGGGGGAAAAAAAATATCGGTCCGCGTTCGCGAAGCTAATCGTTTAGAATTTTAGTCACGTTCACCGGTCGCTCCGGTCCGGAGAACGCCCCAGCCGAGATCCGTCGCGCGTGGTCCCGGGATATAGTAATCGTTTCCCATGTATTTTATTAGGGGAGCTCCGACGCATTTGGTACGAATTTATCGAAATGATTTACGCAATCTAATTCCTTTTTCCTCTTCGAATACGTACACATACTACAGTCGCAATCCCGGAGGGTTTCCGCGCGTGCAAACACCTAAGCGAATTGGATACGCACGCGTGGCGCAAGAACGTTCGGGGTGGCGACGTGCCACCGTTCCCGCGGAGGCGAAACTACGTTACATAATTCGACGAGGGACGTAGGAACGCGCCCCCCCCCTTTGAAACGGCTCCTCAATCTCTAGAGATCTCGGTCGTCCTCACTCGCTTTCGTTTCCTCGCGTTCACACGTGGCGGAGGGTGGTCCAGGCGCGACGAAAGTGGCCCCCCGGCTAGGTATACCGATTAGATTAGTTCATCGTCGTGTTATCCGCATTTGGCTTTCTCGTGTTTCTCGCGCGGGCACGAGCGTGTCTACCGCGATTGTTATTTTTATATTTAACCGTAAGATTTTTACAGCGAACGATCGAACGGTTGTACCTTTGCGACCGCGACGAACGGGAAAGTAGAAGGAAAAAAAGAGAAGACGGAAGGCAGAGTCGTGGAAATTGGCCGAGAGTTGAGGCACGTGCGAAGTCCCGAAAAGTCATAATCCCGAAAAAGGAAACTAAGCGGCCTGAAAACCATAATCTCGAAATGCAGGAAATGAGACAATGCCCTGAAAAATTATATATAGTATATAATTTTTAATTTCCAATATTTATAATTAATAACTTTCAATAACTTGGAAAATTGGAAATCAATTATAATAACTTCCAATTATAATTGTATTATAAATTGGAAATTATTACAATTAATTTTCAATAACAGTTCCGAAAAATTATAATTATATATTGTATATAATTTTTCGAGACATTGTTACATTCCTCAAATTTCGGAATTGTCTTTTCGGGACATTATACCATTTTTCAAATTTCGGCACAATTTTTTCGTGACTGCACGTCCACCCGAGAGTTGCGAACGACAGGACGATCAAGCGGATCGTCTTCCGGTCCCCTTGATCTCTTCGCCGCTGTTTCAGACCCGCCGTTGATTTCCGCATCCTCCTTGCGGCAGCCTTAAGTGTGTCAACGTTAATCGTATCGACTACGTATTGCATCTTCGTGTTGTCGTCGTCGTCATTGTTGTCGCCATGTGGCTGTTCATTCCTATTCTTCGCGCGACTCGTTTCTCTAAATCACGACGATCCTCCAGCGACGCTCTTATCAAATCCCTACTCCGACACATATCGTGAAGAAAACGATCGCAAAAACACGCGCGCACACTCCTCTCGAAGCTTGCACTGTCTACCAACGTCTGCACGTTCTCCCTCGAAGACGTCGTCCAGGGTCTCATTGATCGCTGAACATCTCCACCCTTCGAGATTCCGCATCCTGCCCGTTTTGCAGGCGAATCTTCTCTCGTCTGGAACGGAAATATTTTCTTAACGCTTTATTAGCCCCGTTCCGCGCGCGCACGTACCGGCGTTCAGACGGTGAGGCGCGCAACGTTTTAATATTAATCGGCCGACCACCAAGAGCGAATTCTCGAGGCTCTCCGCGAAAACTTTCAATGCTTCTAGGCTGTGACTCGTAATCCGAGAAATCTATCGCGCGTTATTATCGAAACAAGTGACAATCCTTCCTCGAGCGAAAGTCGAAAACGAGAGGGAAAGGTGTGCGAAAAAAGGCAAAAGGGAAAGATGGAGAGGAAGACACGCGATCAAGAGATATGGAGAACATTCGGATGCGCTTCCTCCTCGTCCCATTCGCGGTACTTTAACGCAGTTATATCGATATATAACGATTTCTATCCGTTTCGCCAACGCTCGCACTTGAGCAAGCAGGCTATATTATGAATTAAAAAAGGGAGAAGAAAATTAAAAAGGAATGTATGTTACGTCTCTCAGACCTTGTGGATAGATGCGTAGGACGCGAGGTGGCCGAGACTGAAGAGAAACCGATGGACCTTTTCTTTCTTACAGCGCGTGTCTCGACACGCGCCGCAGGTCGAGAAGATCGGCGCGTTAATGATATTATTATTAATAATAATAATACGCGAATGATATATCTTTAAATGGGCTGTGGTAGAAACAAAAAAAAAAGAAACAAAAAACCTTTATATATACTTTACATATAATATGCTGGATCGGATCCTCTCGTTTTACTCACGTTACGTAAAAAGGGGAAAAAAAACGGCGAATCTCATTCAAAGGCGCATCTGTCTTTCGAGCGTGTGAAAGTCACTGTCCTACCGTTTTTTGTCACACAACGATTACCTTGCACAAAGCGTACCTAATTATATACGTGTATGCGTGTGTATGTGTGTACGTATAACTATTATATATGTGTATGTGTGTATATATATATATATATACATATATATATATATAACATTTGTGTAACATATAATGTATACGTTATACATACATATATATGCATACGTTGATAGTAGGATCCGCCGTAATGATTGTCAATAATATATCGTACCTATCGTATTCGTTTCGATACGCGAACAGATTATATATATATATATATA
The DNA here is from genome assembly GCA_011638315.1 of Tetramorium parvispinum. Classification (NCBI taxonomy): domain Eukaryota; kingdom Metazoa; phylum Arthropoda; class Insecta; order Hymenoptera; family Formicidae; genus Tetramorium; species Tetramorium parvispinum. The sequence goes on along the minus strand of VBVR01000875.1, from coordinate 4,223 downwards.
AATATATTGACCTATAGGCTGTAAATCCGAACGAAGGCTGCAAAGCCTCGTTCGGATCGGAGCGGGTCCGTTCTCCGACCGTGTGTAACGTGATGCTGTCGCTTCGAGAGCCCCGGAAGAATATCCCGACGAATTGACGAGTTTCCCGTTCTCTCCCTCTTCCCCGCGATCTTCCTCAATTCGCCTTATTATAATTTAAGACTAAATTTGAAAATTTACCTGATCTTCACCTGGAAAAATGATAGAATTAATTCGATTGTGTTACGAGAGTGGTTTTCATTCCATTAAACGCGCGCAGAGTTTAATAGAAGGCGGCAAGCGTGTTACCTCTTACGGCATCCTTTAAATTAGATTAAAATTGAACCATCCTAGTCGATCTTCCACAAGCGACGTCGAAGCGACACGGCAGACACGCGCGTAGACGTTCGTATCAGTCGCGTAGAGCGTAGTTCGCTAGCTGAAAAAAGGAAAAAAAATCGAAGGAGAAACGGTGTTTTAGACTCTTGCTCAAACGATTGTTTCGTTTTCACTTCCGAACCGGGGACGACGGCGCGACGTCGCGTCGTCCCTGGCCGCGCCCGAGGGGTAGCGACGGAGAAGAAACGTGGACCTATGGAAACGTGGATTCTGTGCGCTCAATCGCGACGCGCACGTACGAGGGGGTAGTCGCGAGGGTAGTTCCCCTTTCTACTTTTAATCCTGCGGATCCGCAAAAATTACGAACGATTGATAGAGATGAAATAAAACGCGTAAGCATGTAAAATGAAATTCGCACGTGAAATTCCTTTCACTTCCCTTGTTTTTCACGCCGATAAAATCAATCAGTCCGGTGAGGATGCATCGCCGCAGGATTAAAACGCGTAAACTCGCGTCTGGGTCGATCTGGCGTGTAGCCGGAAGATCCTCCCTCTGTTCGCGTCCTTCGTCCTCGCGATGTTTCCTTCGGATGCGCAGTTGAGGGCTTCTGCAATGATAAGCGATTATAAGGGGAAGTTTCGGCGTCCATTTGGTTTATTTTTTCCACGAACCCTTACATTACCGGCGCGTATTCTTCTAATACATTTATCTCTATTTCTACTAGTGCAGATTAACTTTAATCTCGGTTTAACTTACTTACTCTCTTTTTTCAGTCCTAAGAATTAGAAAAAGGTGAAAAGTAAATAACACCGAGATTAAAGTTAATCTGCGTTGATAGAAATGAACATTAATGTCGCGCGATAGTGTTTAATTGTTTCACGGATATTTCACTGTCGAGGATTTTACGCGTGCATGTATATGTGTGTATGTGTGTGTGAAAAAATGTCTCATTTGCGCTCCCACGTTGATATTCGATGTGTCTCGCGGTAATATTGTCTAAAGTGTGAAAATTTCCGTGTATGTCCCGCGCCGGTGTTTCTGGGGGCGGCCTCGGCTTAAACTCCGATTAACTTAATCGGCGATCAGCGCGGCTAATCGCGAGCCCTTTCATTCTACGATCGGTCGATCCTCGGATCCCCCCATCCCCACGTGTCAAACACAATGAGAAACTCAGTAGTCTTCGCGTTGAAAAAACGAACGTTGCTCGACGAATTGATCGCCGATCGAGTTAATTAAGATTTTCGCCGTAGTCATTCTAAAAAAAGGATCAATCCAAATGAAACGAAGGGATTGGAAGGGGGTGGCTAAGCGCGATTTGTGCGAGGCGCGAAGTTGAGCGTACAAAACCACGTTTTTTTGTTAAGATCGTAGTAGTAAGTATGTAAATCTGAGCTTAATGTACTATCTCTCTCACTCTCTCTCTCTCTCTCTCTCTCTCTCTCTCTTTCTCTCGTAATGGAACTGTTTGTACTTTACTAGTTTATTAAACGCCCGTTTAGACTTACATTGTAGAAGAGAGTTGAGAGAAAGGCATGTTTAAATGCGCGTCCCTCTTCGGAGTCAGTTATACAGTTTCGGTTTCTTTTTCTCATTGCTCTAGTATATGAATATATCTATATATGAATATAAATATATGTATTACGCGTACGTGAATGTCAAGTAGGTGACGCGTATCCATCGTGCTTTCGCTTTGAGAGACATTTAGTAATTTCCCGATAGAGATCGATTTTAAGGCGTTGCAAGAGAGCGTGATTGCGTGATTCGAGCGGAATCTAGAATCGACGAAGTCGTTCTCTTTCCCGTTCTCTTTTCTTTTTCTTCGTTTTATTCTCCTCTTTTTATGTTGTACACTACGACGATTAGAAAATGTGTTTTACTCAAAGTGTCCTTCCTACGTAAATTTACTTGTTCGTTCTTATAAGCTAAATAAATGGTATCTCTTTCATGTTCACATGTTCACGTACACGAGTATTTATTATGAACGAGACCCTCCTCTAACTCCCGTCCATTGATCTCTCCTTCTCGGCTATTAATATTTTTATTTATGTTGAAATTTGTTCATTCTGAATAAACATAACGAATATTTTTTTTACATGAAATTATTTTATTGTTAATGTATCAAAGAAAGAAAAAAGTTTTTTATTAAAGGTAATATCAATAAAGTACTTTTTTTAACAAAAGATGATAAAAACTTACAGGATTTTAATGTATAACGTAACAAGTTTGATTTTTTCATTAAAAAAATTAAGAAAACAACTGAATAGACACTACCTTAATTAATCTCGAAGGAAGCCGTAAATAAAATAATAATATATAAAAAAACACTAAAAATTTATAATTCGAGTGTTTAACAAAAAGATTTTGTTTTTATAACAACAATTATAATAAAAATGATTTATGAGGCACATCGCTATTACGAATAAATCATTAATCTTGTTTTCCCAAACAAACGAAAATAATAAAATTGGAATTTTTGCAATTGGAATGCTTTTTATTTGTGTATGTACCTCATCTTCTCCTTTAGTTATTAATATTGTCAGATTTTTAATTCTCAGAAATTGGAGGTCTTAACATTCATAATTTTCAAATTTTTTTGAAAAACTTCCGTTAAAGTAAATTGTGAAATTGGATAATAAACTATAACAATCGCGCACGAACCAATTATCAATAAAAGTCTTTCACGATACTATACGGTGCTCCCGAAGCATACTCGACGAACCGGTTACAATTCGTTATTCAATTAAATCGACGACGAGGGTACATTAGCTTCCCCGGATTATTGTCCGAGTAGAACAAAAATCTTACTTGGGTAATATTCCATCTGGGTACTAGAGTCTTCCCACCGCGTCAAGATCGTACCCGTAGGAAGGAAGTACTTTACTTTGCTAGTAATATAAAAAATAATCTGATAATTTACAATACAGTGCGCTTTAAGCATAGACCGTTAATCGATCCGAAGAATTAATTATTCGCGCGAGCCGACATTTCGAGTTCGAATCACTCGTAAGATGTGATCAAATTTCGACCTATAAAACTGTGCTAACTACGTATTCGACGGTTGGTCAACGATTGGTGAACGATTAACGCTATGCAAATCTCGAATTTAAACTCAGACGTTCCAGAATTCTTTTGCAGGATTAAAATACGCCCAAAAATGAACCACGCGGGTACCTACCTCATATAAAAAATGAAAAATATTACCGAAATCTGAGACACGTATGACTTGAAATTTTTGCGAAGCTGAGATTATTGACTTCAAAAAATTGAATTATTTAAACACGCGAAAATAAAGATTTTTATAAGAAAGAAAGTCAAGTCAAGCGAGAACAAATAATAAAATAATTTTTGGAGCAGATTTAATCATTATTTTACTTCACTTTTATTGAAATAAGAAAAAGAATATACAATATTATCTTATTATGTAGAGGAAAGTCACCAATACCGGCACACCAGTTTGTTTTTTAACAATATTTCTTAAATAAAAACTAAAAATAAAGGTTTGATAGCAAAAATATAAACTGTGTCTTCTATCGAATGATATAGTAGTCATTGTAATACTATTTCGTATTTTGTACATAATATTTTTGCAACACATGTCAAAAAGAGTGTCTGAGAAAGGGCTCCAAAACTGGAATACATAATTTGGACCGTAACTGTAAAGTTTCGACCAATCACGTCATTCGATTCCGTTGTGCGTACCTACGCATTGGTCGAAATTTTACCGTATCGGCATAAACGATGTCGTGTAAACGTAGTCTATGACTACGTTTACACGGCACGATAATCGGGTTTTATAACATCTGTAATTGTCAGACATATAAGTTTTTCATCGTTCGCTATTAATAACTTTATATTCTATATGGTTA
>VBVR01000874.1:0-38813 GCA_011638315.1 Tetramorium parvispinum | reverse complement strand
GGGGAGGGGGCGGTAAGGGTAGAGCGGGCAGGCAGGCAGAGGGGTGCCGAGGGGACGGTGTGACGGTGTGCGTAGGCGCAATACTCGCGCGCTCAGCTCACGTACGTGCGCACAATGGCAACCTTGACACTTGGTGATCGTTTTTGGCGGCTCCGCGCCGTGGAGATCTCGCGTCCGGCGGCGGCATCGCGTCGCGAGTGAAAGCGACGACGGCGGGCACGTCTCGAGGAAACAACAGACGGCAGAAGGAGGAACAGGAGAGAGAGTGAGAGAGTGAGAAAGAGAGCCCAGCGGGAGAAGGCGAGCGGTGCCGAAAGACGCGGGAGTGCCGCGTACGTGGACGTCGACGTCGACGTCGACGTTTCGACTTGGACGCGTTGTCGCGTCGCCTCTCGGCACCGTGATAGTTTTCCCCGCGCGGTGCGTCCAGCTCGCGCGGTCGTCCTTTGTTTTGATTCCACGCGCCCGCCCGCCTCGTTGTCGTTCTCAGAGCGTGGCCGCGAAACCGTCACGCCGCGTCGCGCGTCGTGCCGCGCCGCGCCGTGCGGTGCCGCGTAGCGTAGCGTCGGGTCGCGTCGCGTCGCGATCGCGCGGCGTCCCGGACACGCCGATATCGGCGAAAGAGAGAAATCAGTGAGAAGAAGTTGAATTGAAGGTTAGACGGGGGAGCGACAAGTGTCAACGATCGTTGTGCAAACGGTATGAATCATCGTCTTATGAATCGTCGTCATCGTCTTCATCGTCGTCGTCGTCGTAGCGATCCATCTGTCCGTGTACGAAGCGATAAAAATTGTGATAACTCCGGAGCTGATGTTTTCGCTCTATAAACCTCAAACACGCGCGTGCAATTTAACAAGTGCATATGTCGCTCGATTACGCCGCGCCGAGTTTCGTTTTTGTCTTATCTCACGAGGAATTACAGCGATATAAATTACATTCATTCGTAAATTAAATTGTAAGAAATATATATATATATATAATTATATGCATGTATCTTATGTATGAATGAAACTGGTTTAATCGCTGTAATTATAAGATTTTATATACGGAAATATGTCACTAAAATTACGGTCGCGAGTTGTGGAACATCCTGTATATCTTACCTCTTCTGTATACATTGATTAATGAACTTCGTTTTCATGTGAACTCTTGACATTACATTTACGTAATTAGAAGTTTCAAATTTATTTTACATAAACATTATTTAAAACGTGTTCGGCTCCTCGCCTCCGACATTGAATAAACTCCGGAAACGCAGTCTCGTGAAATTTATTTTAAGGATTCAATATGCGAGCGCGTTTTCCCGGTGTGCGTCGCTTATTATCGCCCGGCGAAACGTCACTCGCGCGACCGGTCGGACGACCCAATTTCTTCTGTCGCTCGCGGTATGAGAAAAAGGAAAAAACGCGAAGCAACGCGTATGCGGAGTTGTGAACCATAGCTGTAACGCGGCGTGGTACGGCGGTCCCGCGTGCGTCCGCGCGCACGCGGAAGCCGCGTCTCTTCCCTCCGCATCACAGCGATGCGTACGCGTCACGCACGACGCGAGGGATTGATCTCGAGGGAGGTGGAGATGAAGAATGCGATTTTGAAATATCCACGTTCTCTTTCGCAACGAGGAGAGGGTCAGACCGTATATTTTTAAAAATACCAGCGCACAGAGAAAAATGTTTAAGAAATTTCTTTTAAGTAAAATAATGAATAATTCAACCAAATTAATATTGAACAAATAGGATATTTTAACTTTAAATAAAATGTTTTTTGAAAGAAACAAAGTATTTATATAAGTTTTTCAACTTAAGGGTCATTTCAAGTAATAAGTTAATTGAACCAAATAACACTCGTATTTGAATTAGACGTATTTAAAATACATTTTAAACAATTATTTTTTTCGTCAATTAATATGATTTAATACAATGAAACAATCAAGTTTTTATTCAATGAAATAATTTGTTTTGTATAAATGGTTTTTCTTAATGAAATACATATTAAATCTGAAGAAACATTTTTCTCTACGCATCCTCGCGTTTTTCGAAATCCATAAGGATAACGTTGTCTTTCGAATATTTCAATTATTCCATCATTGTGTGACATTTAGAATATTTAAAATGTGTCCAATTAAAATAATCTTGCGAGAGTCCTGAAACAATCAAATATGAATTAAAGACTTATTTTGCAAAATAAGTATTATTTGTTTTCGGCTCGCTGATTTGTCGCTCTGTCACCAGCCATTTGCGATTCACGGGGAATAACGATGGCGACGACGACGACGACGACGACCTTGTTTGCGTCCGGATGGCGGATAAGAACTTGGCGATACGAGCAACGGCCGCAGAAGTGTCGCTTTTCGACTCGTTGAGCCTCCGTTCTCGGCGTTCGTTCAAACCAGCACGCAATGTAGAATTTCGTCTGTCGCGAGGAGCCATTGGATCCGCTATATTCAAACGAGATAATCATAGACATAAGATCTAAGAGAATTTCACAGTTCAACACCTTTTTGTTCATTTCAAAATTTGGTCATTGACTCTCATGTTTTTCACGTTTGAGTTACATGCCGCATGGCATAATATTGCATTAGTATTGCATTAGATGTGTATATATGTATATAAGTTATACTATGTGTTCAAAGTAACATGATGCAATCTGTTATGAAACATCTCGTTTAATGACGGTTATACACCGCAGCTTTCTTGTCCTCCAGCTGGATCTCGTTCTCACTTTGTGTAAAATGTATCGTAGCAAAGAATTCCAGTTTACTTAGTGAAATTAATCGCACGATTAATACTCCGAAATGAAAGGAAAATCTGCGAGTGAATAGAGAAGCGTTTCACGACTTGTTTCAACGTGCGGATTATTGATGAACGGTGCTCACAGCTTTTGTCTTCATTCATAATGTTATCACCCAGCGGCGAGGTGGAAATAGCGTCGAGAAATGTCATACCGTCTGTCTACAATCGATGACTGTTTCATGCGTTTATATTTTATTTTATATACAGCCGCGTATACGTGTCCCTACGCAAATACCTTTCGTGTGTTGAAGTAGAGTACTACCTGTTTTTAAAGAGGGATAAAAAGGATTGCGACTTGTCGCAAGGGAAAAAAGGCGGATTATCTTATCTATTGTTATTATCTCTTCGCGATATTAAATATTATCACAGATATGTAACAACGGTGCGATCGAACTGAGCGAAATGAAAGAAATATATCGCGAGCGTTATTACATCTAAAATTATATTGGGGATCTCCACATACTCTAGAATTAAAAAAGCAAATCGATCTCTTTCTTTCACAATCTCTCTCAGATTTCTATGCTAAGCTGTAAATACAGAGCCTTACATTATTTTAAACATATATTAAGATAATACGTTAAAAGAATGGAAATGTTTAAAGGGATAGAATGGAAGAAAGAGAAAAGAAAGCGGATTTAAAGCTGCCACTGCCGCCCCGCGCCCTTTCCGGGATCTCGCGACTAATCTCGCGAGTGCGCGGCATTTCGATGAATGCCGGTGACAACCTCCTGACGTGTGTGAATGTTCTTGCAGAGAATCGTGGTCACGTGAAACGCGGACGTTGACGTCGGAGCGGCAGCGAGGGATGCGCTCGCCTGTGTTCGCGAGTGATAGCCGCGGCAGCACGGCTGCCGCGACCACATAGTCTCGCGTGCACGCACGCGGACAGAACTGTACATCGTCAGTGCATCGTCATCATCGCTGTCGTCGTTGTCGTCGTCATCACCGCCGTTGCTCCGTGCGTGCGAGCCGACCACTGAGAATGCCGGTGTGAAGTGAAGAGCCTAAGCGCTGCGAAAAAACGCTCCGCGATCTCCTTGCATGTCGTAAATTTTACCTATCACCCCGAGGATACACGAAGAAACAAGGTGAGCGCGCCGAGTTCTTAAGCAAGAAACGTCGACGCGGGATTCGAGATCCGATAGAATTTCGCCGAGTTCAGTTCTCGAGGCGCTCGCTCGAGAGCCTCGAGATCTCTGCGCTTGTGTTCCGTACTACCGAATCGTTGCGAAATTCCTTTATCGCGGACACGCAGGCGGAAATTGAACTCGTCGAGATTGTCACGGTTTCAATCCTGAATTCCTTTTTTTTTTTTTTTTTTTTTTCTTTCATTGTCACGCTGTTAACTCTTTCAAGACACCGATGATTTATCTTGAGAGATCTTTGACGTTTTGGGGAAATTAAATTGGAAATCGATTAGCCATTATATTCGCTCGTTTTGCGTAAAGCCGTTGGTAATAGCTTGCTAAATTAGCACTCCTCAGAATTAAAAGTTAGAAAAAATTTTAAATTATAAAATTGAAAAGTTTCTTTTCATCTACTCGGATTTTGTTCTGTTTATTCTAAAAGATTGTCTTGAAAGAGCTAAAGTTATTTTGTGTATTTGCAGCACAGATTGTCTTATTTGCGTAGCTTTAATCTTCACGCGCTTTGATGCTTTATTAATTTATGTTTATACTGCTTAATTTGCTTTGTATCTATCACTTCTTTCAGACACCGTGCGAGTTGCTTGAAGTAGCTACTTGAAAATTATACTATTTCCGTTTCTGAATTCGACATCCTTCACGAATTGCTAATCAAAGACAATTCGCTATATTTTCTCCGTTAGCGTTAATTGCACCAAATAAACATTGAAAATATCAAGAATTGTTAAAAATCAAATTATACTATGAGTGATAAAAAAAACCAACTCGAGATATGAAATTTTGAACCTAATATAGTTTATAAGATTAGCAAAATGGAAGCTAGTCGGTATGTTTTAGTATTTCCGTTTGTATTCTATTTCATTACGATTTTATTGTTGCAAGCGTAAAACGTGTCGTGCCTCGTCTGTCTTGCTAATTCCGGGCGATGTTAATTGCGAAGTAAATTTGTTCAAGCAAAACCGCGCGAGCGGACAAATCCTTATTTTCCACACGGCGAAGGTACCGATTTCTTACTTCAAGTCCGGTTTAAAACGTGAAGACGTAAAATCGAGAGAAAGAGAGAAGGCGAGAGATATCTGTGAAAAGAGTATACGTCCGCAAGGGCGATAGCGGCCAAGGCAGACAAAGAATGAAGGGAACGAAACGCGCACGCATATGGACGAAATGGAAGGAAACACGAAAGAGAAAGAGAAAGAGAGAAAAGAGGTGGGCAGAAGAAAGGAGAAGCAAAACTACTCGACAAACTTGAGAAACGAGAATCGCACTGGTCTGCCGAACTTTTCGTAGTTTATTTGGGAGATATTTTGCGTTATTTTTTTACGCATTCTGCTATTAATCACGCGAGATCCTCTCAAAGCAATACAAAATTCATGTTTCTCTAAGCATGCTAGATATTGCGCTGTGTGTTTGTACTAACAAGAATAGAATCAGAAATGTTCATGATATACATAAAAAATATTAAATTGCTACAGAAATTATATCAATGCAACTGATGAGTAATATTTGAAAAAGAGTAAATTTCTTAAAGTTATAATTAATTGTAAATAAGAAAAAAATATAAATTGTGCAATCAATAAATAATTTAATAATTTTTAATTTATTGTTGCATGAAAAATCAATGTGAGTCTTCCCTCTATCTTCAAATCTTTGCTTTATCGTTAAGGAGTGTCCAAATAGCAAACAAATTAAACATGTTAAAATAATCTGTATAAATCAAATGTCTTTTGTAAAAGCTTCTAAATAATTATCACAAATTTTTAACTTAGATTCGTTTATGAAATCATTTGCTGGTTGCTATTTACACATTGTTTTATATATCTGAAATGCATATGCATAAGTATCATGTATAGTTCTTGTTTATGGCTGTAATTGTTGTAGAAATTATTTGAATATTTTTTGTTCTTTTGAAGACATTAATTTTAAAATTTGTATAAATTTGTCAGAAATAATTATATTATTTATATGAAAAACATACAAAAATTAGTGTTTCATATGAGATTGCATTTTTTTTTTCTTTCCTGGCATTACAATTTATATCGAGCCTGAAAAGTATCCTAAGAATTACGATCGATCGCTGTGATCCACTCGAAGTTCTTCTCTCTTAATAATAATTTTTGACGAGGTAGATTGTTAACCTAGTGCCCGACTCCTAAACTTGAAGAACCAGACTGCGCATTTTTTTAATAACATTTTATTATCAGCACAAATGATTTGTGACACATTACATTTACGAAGTCATATATCTCTTACAATAGTAATTAACGTAAAATTTTATTCCTTTGATTGCACGAGATTTTATGTTGTAAAGTTTACATGATTGCGACGCGTGTAAAAAAAATTGATATTAAGTGTGTAGAAATGTACTCTGACAAATATATAAGACATTTTGCGAACTAATTCGCTATGCATAATCTTACTCAACAGGTTTTATAGTTATAAATCTGGAAAGAATAAATGCTACTAGAAAAGTACCTGCTACAAAACAAATGACAAAAACATACCAGCTTTCTTCGTCAAACACATCAGTGAAGGCTGGAACATGACTGTAGAGCATGTCAATAAGTCTTAAATTGTAATCTTTACTATTTCCTGTTCGACTCGCCATGTTTACGTTATCTTCCTCCCCGTACATCTTAAATTATTAAAATTAGTGCTTCCTCTTTTTTTTACGATCGGCTTACTGTAATTAAATATTTTGAGTGCGCGAAATTAAATTTCTAAATTATTTAAAACAGAAATCGAGTGCCTTTTGCTTAGCAAATGGAAAATTCTGCAAGAATATAAACAATAATTATTGATATTTATAAGGATTTTATCTTTCTACAAAGTTTAAATGAATATTACATGTAATTCAGATAAATGTTTATGCTATAGAAGATGCTTATCACGTTTTCGAATCGATAATTACGTACAGTCACGTGTAAATTATTATGTTTGCGAAATGCCACAAAAATAGAACGAAAAATCACATATCAAAGAGATATATTATTTAGAGATACGCGTTTCGTTTGAGTAAAACTATACATTATGAAACACTCCTCTACGCTTGCTCCATAATTTTATTCTATGATGCGGTCGCCATCTCTTCTTTTTCCTCTCTTCCTCTTCCTCTTTTTTAGCTTGAAGCTTAGCTGGATCGGGCGGAATCAAGCTAGTGATGTGCTTGTTATAAAGCTCCAAAATATTCAGGCTCGATAAAAGGGCCGTTTTTAACACCACTTTTTCACCTGACTCTGAAAAATAAACGGATCCGAGAATGACCTACTTGCTTGCACTTGCGCTTCATTGCGACGGTCGCAGAAGGAAAGAGTATAAAAGAAAATGTCTAGACGAATAATTCAGACGAGTAAACACGATATTAGCTCTATCGATTCGCAAAATTAAATTCTGATTAGCACGCTCAATTTAATCACCCTACGCATTTTTCATCTTGTAAAGTATTCTTTTCTTCCCGTATTATATGACACGAACGTGAATGAATTGGACGATAAAGCGATAGGCACTGAAACATGAACGGTGACATGAACAATTCCATACTTTTACTATTATACTCACGAAGACTGAACGTGACGGTTGGTTCGGAACGATCGCACACGACCTCCGTTTTCAACGAGCACTGCAAATTCGTCGCACGGACTTTCGGACTGCTAATGTAAAACAGAAAGTCTCTGCAAGGAAAAAAAAAGCATTATGCATGTTATTTTCTCATATGTGACAAAGTCTGTGCAGCCTTTTTATATAAGCTCGTAGAAATTAAATTTTTTTCATCGCTTAAATCTACGTTTTGTTCTTTTGCCTCTTCCCTCTTCTTTCTTTTTTTTTTTTGCAGTTTTACCTCGCGACAGCTTCGTAATAAAACGTGATTTGCTAATGCTACTTCCCCGTTGTGTCTCTCAATGTCTATCGTTTCCTTTCACAGGCAAAATGGCACAAATGGAGCAGCAATTACCGCTTCCAATGCCAGATTTAAGTACCCTTCGTATAACCACAGCCGTCTCCATGCTCGGCAAAGCGTATGGATGTGGCCAATGCAATGGTGAGTTATATTTGTTTAAGTAATTAAGGGACACGTGTGTAACGAAGTGGAAGAAAAGTCATGATTATCCGCGTATATTAGTCTTCCTGCGCGTAAATTTATAACAAGACAGAAATAATCACAGACCAGTCGCTCTTCTTTGATCTGTTCATCGCAAAAATATGTTTGTCCAATTAAAAGCCCTTTCACAACATAAATAGATACATCTTGAGATGTGTGTTTACAAATTAAATTTCTGCATTGTCAATACGATTACTACTAACCGAAGTCGAAGTAGATTATGGAGTATTCTATAAAAAGATAGGCGAAAAATACACGCGCGCACGCAAGTGAAATAATTGTAGAGAACTGTTGACAGTCGAAGTGACTCCAAAGTCCGCTTTAGATGATCTGCAGTTCGTGTCAGAATTTAGAGTAAAATTTTATTCAATAATACTCGTATAAATTCTTTAATATTATAACATTACTAATAAAATTAAATAATAATTGCACGCGCGTGTGCGCGAAAAATAAATAAATGAACGTACACACATGGCGTGCGCGTCTGCGACACACAAATATAATTTTAAAATACACACGTGATCAATCAAAACAGGGCGTAGCGAATCGGGCAAATGGGATTCTATCTCGCGAAGTCTGAATTACAGATCGCCTGACGAAGCCGGGCTTCATCTCGTGATCCAATATGAACGAAACGGGGGAGGTGGATGATTCACGTCGTTGCGAACGTCGGTATCGAGCGCAGCCACGAATGTGTATGTGTGCGAGTCAAAGTCGCACGGTATTGCGGAATCGCGAGGGGCTAGGGCGAAAGGGAATGACAGAAAGAGAGAGAGAGAGGGGGGGGAGATGTGAGAAGGTTTTCCTGTTTTCTCCTGCTCTTTACCTCTGTTCAACGCGGACTGTCCGGACGAAGCACGGAGCACCGGGAGCTCGCGAATCCTCCGAAGCTGGCGCTGCGTCTACCTCGACTAGCAACGCACGCACAATCGGGACACACTTCTATAAATAACGACGAGAGGGCTGCGCATCGTCTGCTAACCCGGCGCCGAGGGGGTGCGCGTCGCGCCTGCGTAATCGCGCCGTGACGTCCTCGGCTGCCAACCTCTGGGGGTCGATTGTGTATCACACAATTTGATGAAAATTACAAAAGTGAACAAATTCACTATTATCCATTTCTACCAATTTAGATTAACTTTAATCTTGATTTAGCTTACTTTTTATCTCTTTCTAATTCCAAGAATTAGAAAAAGAATAAAAAATAAGTTGAACTGAGATTAAAATTAATCTAAAATAATTTGGTAAAAATGGATATATGTTTAATCAATGAAATTATAAACAATCTAGTAAATTTGCTCACTTTTGTCATTTTCACCAAGTTTTGTGATACACAATCGATCCTCTGATTCGCGGTGGTTGATCGTTACCGGGACATCGCGGGTGACTTCGGCAAATCTCCGATTGATGGTCTATCAAATGTAGATTAACTATAAAATGTAGATAACTTTAATGTCGGTTCAACTTTTCATTCTCTTCTAGTTTCTAAAATTAGAAAAACAAAGTAAATTAAACGGAAATTAAACTAAATTTGTAGGAATGGACATGATTTGTTAAATATTGTATTGTTACCACGAGTAGAACTGTTGAATTTTTTTATCGTTTGATAAACGACATGTAGAACGGATTGTCTGCTGGTAAAGTTAATCGGAGTTTAGCCGGAGTCGCTTTTAAAGGTTTATTTTTATCAATGTAGATTAACTTTAATCTCGATTTGTCTTACTTTTCATCTTTTCCTAGTTTTAAGAATTAGAGAAAGATAAAGAATAAATTTACCAATTAAAGTTAACCTGCATTGATGGAAATAAATAAAGACATAAGGAGGATTCTGAAAGACATGATCTCGCTTGGATTTACATTTATCCTCTTTGACACGATTAAAATAAAATGTTATTCTGAAAGCTTAATACGCGATAAATCCTCTTGTATGCATTTTCAAAATCTCGCGTGTTCGAATCGAATTTCGATATGTTGAAATAGTGAAAAGAAAAAAAAAACAGGAGATTACAGGAGAATAATTATACGGAAAACTTGTTTGAAATTTTCTCGCTCGACTTACCACGGAGAGAGCGTGCTTTTTAGAAATTAAAAAAAATATATATATAAGTATATAAGCACACAAATTGCGACATGTATCGCGCGCGGAGTCGCGAGAATCGTAGCGCGGGCAACTTCAGGGAACTAACCTCGTTGGCTTGGTGCGATCGTCGAACGGGTCGAAACGGACGTCGATTTTGTTGACGGGCGTTAAATTGACGAGCTTTATCTGCTTTACGATCGCGCTCATCAACCCGCCGGAGCGGTTAAAGGTCCCGGAAAAGTGAATCGACATCTCGGTGCCGCGACGTGAGCCACAAAAGATACTCGTGAACGCGACACACGTATCGCACCGCTCGTGGCGTCACTGCCCGGAACTTGCCGCGCCAATGCTGCCATTCTCGGCGAATTTCTACTTGCAGGTTGGCAGCGCTGCGGGATCAGTATTGTACATACAGCGCGCATGCCGTCAACACATCGACGCGTGTCGATGTCTTCTCTTTCTTTTTTTTTTTGGATTTTTATTTTATGACGTAAAGACACCTCGACCAAACTTCGCTTAATTTAATTTAATCGTTGATTAATTTAGCCAACACAATAAAACATATTTTGTGATAGAAATAGAGAGAGAGAGATTATTAGAACAATAAATTATTATTGCGTTTCTCTCAATAGAAATTGAAAATTTATAGAGAAGTTATACATAACGTAAACTACAGATTTTTAGTTTCTAGCGAGAGAAACGAAGCACCACAGCTTCGATAGGAATATTGCGTGAATTTTATGAATCGGAACAACGACCGATAAATGAATTTCTTATAATACTGTTTGATAAGAAATTGATAATTTGAACGTTATGTCATTTTTATGATATCTACAATCGATTGTGCGCACCCAGATATGCATATGATGTAATGTACGAATTATTTTCTTTTCTTTATAAATTATTTATATCTCGGACAAGTCGATCGAATCAGGTAGTTGCAGGCTTTATTTCGAATCTTTAGTTTTTACTATTTTATTTTATTTATAATTGCATTATTGCATTTAATAAAGTTATTATTGGTAGTTAATACTATCTAGTTGTTAATACTATGAACGATTAAACTTCAATTAATTTATCAAACAAACAGTAACTGTATTTTAATACTTTTAAAATTAATTTTATTTCAATATAAATAATTTTTGATGAAACATCGAAGAATAGATTAGATAATAAAATAGTTAGAATTTTTGTTGTAAACGATATTAAACTAATTATCAATTAAATCAATATATAGCCAATTTTGATAAAACTTTGATTAAGTTAATGAGGAATTAGCTTATCAAGTAACGCTAGCTTGTTATGAATAGAATAAATTTTTTGTTATTCACATGGAAAAAAAACATAAAAAATTTTGCCTCGCACAATCTGTCGATTGAATTAATTGCCGACTAAACAAATCGGAGTTTAATCAGAGTCGTCCCACATCTTTTCGACACGTGCCGGATCATAAGATTACGAATGCAACGATATCCCGTTACTAGATGAGGAATGATAAGAACAATGACGCATCGATTGAATCTTCCGGGTTGCTGTTCATCGCTATTTTTATCCGTTAGTCTCGTTAATCGAACCATCATACTATAGAAAAGTCGTAGACATCGGTGATCTCTTCTCGCTTGGATTTTTTTTTTACTCCAAAGAAAATTCAAGGGCTCTCATCGAGAAGTTCCACGTGTATGAGATAAACGGAAGTGGTGCCGGGTAATTGAATGCCGGAAATCTTAGAGGGCTTCGTCGCGCAGAAGATTTCGAATGATCGAGGAATATCGCGCGCGCAGCAACGTACGGGCGAGCGGGGCGGCAGTGGCGCCGCGAGTCGGCTCGCGCCGATTGGTCGCGGCTCCGCCAATGGGCACCGCGCTAGCGGACGCCATTGCGGTGGGACAGTCTCGTTTGGTGGTGTCGTTCGCAGTGTGTGTTGTGGGGAAGCGTGTGGTGTGGCCAGTGGGGTCTTGTGTTGAATTTTTTTACTTATTTATTAGTGGTTATCTGGTCTTTTACACTCGGCGGCAGCGAGAATGTACCCCGCAGGACAACGTGAGTGGCATCGTGCTGTCGGACCCCCTCGGGGGTCCGCGGAAATCCCCGTAAACACTCTCGAACCGTTCCCCCGCGGATGTTCCTCGACGAGCGAGCTCGCGGGCACGCTCCCGTCCGCTCGCGCGGCGCACACACGCACGCACGCTCGCTCGCTCGTTCGCTCGCCCTCGGACCCCGCGGACGCTCGTCCAGCAGCCTCCGTTAGCCCCCGTTCCGGAAACGTCGCGACGCCCGTGCGTGAAGACACGCCGAATGACCTCGGATGAACCTCCGTTCAACAGGCACGCGTGTCGTCACTCACCCGCGCCTCGACGGCCCACCACGCGCTAGCTAATCCTGCCTGTCTAGCGTCTCTTTCTAGATTACGATCTTATCTGCTGTGCGAACAAAGGATTTGGCGTTTAGGCGTTAGAGCGAACGTTAGTAGGGAAGACCTACTGACCTTTTATGCTCTATTAGGAAATTGGTGGCTCCCTTGCTCGGATCGGCGTCCCGAAATCCACGTTGCTGATGGAAATACTTGTCCCGAGCTTAGGCGAGCCAGCTGTGTGTCACATGTTTCCGACATGAGTCACATTGTTGAACGAATGTCCCAAGCTAGAATTATTTATTAAAAAAGAATTTATTAAGCGCCGGAGCATTAGCAAAATGTTTGATAAACATGCTTCAAAAATTATGAACTGGTATCCAGTGACTTGTTACATGTCGATGACATTTGTAATCTTATAAATTCTGGTGACCTACATCGACTTATCTTAATCAGAAATAAACATTTCAATGTCAGTTTTTTTTTTATATAAACTGCCTTTATGAGCATATTATTAAGATACTATTTTATTTGTTGAAATAGAAAAGTACTCAACCTAGGTCATCAGAATCACCACGTGATTAATAAAAACAGTGATTCTCCATATCGAATGGCTACAGAATAAAGAATTAGAGATTCAAGAATTGTTCTTTTCGATAGCCAATCAATACGTCTGAAAAAATCATCAGACGACAAATAAAATGTTAACTTAAGAGATTTATTTTATTTGTCGTCTGATAAATTTTTAAATATCTTGATTGGTTGTAGAGTAGGAAATTTCTGCAAGTTCGAAGATTTAATTATTCTTTATAAGCCAATCGATACATTGTAAAATTGTCATATAACAAAAATATTTTTAACTTGCGTACTTCAATCTTATCTCACGTAAAACAATAAAGTTTTCAGTCATCAGCACGTTGTTAACTTGGAATATTTAAAAATGGTATCGTGCTGTTTAGATTTACAATTAAAAGACGTTTCTAACGTAAATAATAAAATATAAGGTATGTTAAAAAACAGATATAGTTGAAATGTTAGTATGGACTTAATATTAAGAATGTAATTTAGTAGTATTAGTCTACCATTTTTAATTATGATGATTTTGTTATAATGTTGAAATAATGGCAAATTATGTTTATATGACAATTTTACGAATATTGAAATACATCCTTTGTTTAAGAAAAAACTATGTTGTTGAAAATATATCTTGTTAATTATCT
Source organism: Tetramorium parvispinum (assembly GCA_011638315.1). Classification (NCBI taxonomy): domain Eukaryota; kingdom Metazoa; phylum Arthropoda; class Insecta; order Hymenoptera; family Formicidae; genus Tetramorium; species Tetramorium parvispinum. Next base: position 25,136 of record VBVR01000874.1, on the reverse strand, counting down.
TGTTAAATATGTTCAGCGATGTTTTTCTGCATTTTGTTACAATCACTGGCGTAAAAACAGAAATTGAAGATACTGTAATCTGCTAACTTTGACTTAAAGTTTCTTTTTAAGCGTTAACACACTTGGCTCATTGAATAATTGCTTGATACAATACAAATTGTAAAAAATACAATTGCACGTGAAAATTTGTTGCTATATATTCTGATACTAAATTTGGGGCACATGGACAAAGAAATAAGGAATGAAAAGTGCAAGTGTAATGTCATTTCTAATTTTATATAGCCAAATAATATAAAATTGATATTGATCTTTTGAGAAATAATTAATTTTATTTCTGCAGCCCCCCCACCTGGACCCTCAACTAGTGGCGGTTCTGTTGGGACAGCAGGAGTAGCGGCGAGTAGTGTCGCTGCTCCTAGCAATATGGGGCTTGTTCCCGCACAACAGGCACACACTCCTCCTCAACCTACAGAACTGCCAAGTAAGTATATTTAATTCCAACTTTGATATAGATAAAACATTGTTGGAAAATTAATTTTATACAAACAACTAATATTCTTTGCAGTGTTTACGTGCCCTCGAAGACCAAACATAGGACGAGAAGGTAGACCGATCGGTTTGAGAGCTAATCATTTTCAAATTAGTATGCCACGTGGCTATGTACATCACTATGACATTAGCATACAGCCTGATAAATGTCCTCGGAAAGTTAATAGAGAAATTGTAGAAACGATGGTTCATGCATATACTAAAATATTTCAATCTCGTAAGCCTGTGTTTGACGGCAGAAATAACTTGTACACAAGGGACCCCTTGCCTATCGGGCATGATAAAGTAGAATTAGAGGTAAGTTGCTAGAGTTTCGAGAAATCTAAAATATTATGTGATTTATAATGATATTTATAATTGATTTTTTTTTTGGTAGGTTACACTGCCTGGTGAGGGAAAAGACAGAGTTTTCCGAGTGGTCATAAAATGGCTGGCGCAGGTTTCACTATTTGCTTTAGAAGAGGCTTTAGAGGGACGAACTAGACAAATTCCATATGACGCTGTTCTCGCTTTAGATGTTGTAATGAGGCATTTACCATCTATGACATACACTCCAGTAGGTAGATCGTTCTTTAGTACGCCAGAAGGATATTACCATCCATTGGGTGGAGGCAGGGAAGTATGGTTTGGATTCCATCAATCGGTGAGACCGTCGCAATGGAAAATGATGTTGAATATCGACGGTAAGCGAAAGAAAATCACCGACTCGTACGCTTTATTATGTCCATGTCACTCATTTGCCTTTATTTCTATTCCAGTCTCTGCCACTGCCTTCTACAAAGCGCAGCCAGTTATAGAGTTCATGTGCGAAGTGTTAGACATCCGAGATATCAATGAACAAAGAAAGCCGCTCACGGATTCTCAAAGAGTGAAATTTACCAAAGAAATTAAAGGTCTCAAGATTGAAATAACTCACTGCGGAGCTATGAAGCGAAAGTACAGAGTGTGCAATGTTACACGCAAGCCAGCTCAAATGCAATCGTAAGCGTATATTGAAATTATAGTACAAATTATAACAAAATGTGAAACTAGGGAAATACATCATTGTTATTAATCTTATTATAGATTTCCATTGCAATTGGAAAATGGACAGACAGTTGAGTGTACAGTTGCCAAATACTTCTTAGATAAGTACAAAATGAAGCTGCGCCACCCACATCTTCCTTGCTTGCAAGTCGGCCAAGAACATAAACACACATATTTGCCACTCGAAGTATGTGCACAAGAATTTCAGATTTAGCGAACAGTATTGTATTTTATTGAGGAATAAAATGATGTAATTATTTGACACTAGGTTTGCAATATTGTTGCCGGACAACGCTGCATTAAAAAGCTAACAGATATGCAGACCTCGACTATGATCAAAGCAACAGCGCGTTCCGCACCAGATCGTGAACGAGAAATTAATAATCTAGTTAGAAGAGCTGACTTTAACAATGATTCTTATGTACAAGAATTCGGATTGACTATATCGAATAGTATGATGGAAGTCAGGGGTCGTGTACTACCTCCGCCCAAATTACAGTATGGAGGGCGCGTAAGTTCCCTCAGTGGACAGGTGAGAAACTTCCAACTAAATCAATCAGGTCTAGCCGATTTACACATTTACAGAGGCTAATGATTGATTATTTTTAGTAGGAATAAATAGCTAAATATTTGATTATATTACGTTATTTATTGATTCCTAGATTTTGCAAATATAATGTACAAATATAAGTAAAGTTGTTACGTGCTAGTATATAAGTTTATGGTAGTTGTTATTGATTTATTTAATCTTCATTTTATGTCTCATATAAGAGCATTCACGATACTTGTGATTCACTGATTTTGTAATTTAATTTATATTGCGATGATATCAAACGTGTGCGTTAGTTAATAAGGTCAAATTTGATATATCTCTCACTTGTGGCCAAAAGTTGTCAAATGAATGCATGGGTTCTAGACCTAATTGATTTGATATCTGGGCTGTTAGTGTAACGAATATTCAAATTGTCATCGTGATAAATTACAAATGATTAATACAAAGAGTTTTTTTTGTTGTACAGTAGTTGTAGCTTACGGTTTACAAATGTAACTGATGTTACATTTGCAGTCCGATATCACTTGCAAAAGTCTGATGCTATCAGTATTTATATCATGTAGCATAATAATTTTTTATGATGACTATCTAGTAGATAAAATATATATAAATATATATAGTCCTTGTATATTTTTTTATTGGAATTGTTCATTTCTGTCATAATATTGAACAAATTGTATCAAATGAAATGAATGAGATAAGTATATGAAAATACTGATGCATCTATTGTGATAATTTTGAATTATTTAAACATATTGTTTAAACACCCAATAATGTGTATCTCTTCCTAAAGACGAAGCAGCAGGCGATGCCTAATCAAGGCGTATGGGATATGCGTGGCAAGCAGTTCTTCACTGGAGTGGAGATTAGAGTGTGGGCGATCGCTTGTTTTGCGCCCCAGAGAACAGTACGTGAAGATGCGTTACGTTCATTTACAACGCAACTACAGAAAATTAGTAATGATGCTGGTATGCCCATCATTGGGCAGCCATGTTTTTGTAAATATGCTACTGGACCAGATCAAGTCGAACCTATGTTTCGATATTTGAAGTCGACTTTCTCGCAGTTGCAGCTAGTTTGTGTTGTACTACCAGGCAAAACTCCTGTATATGGTAAATATATGTTGTATAAATATATAACTAGGAATATAGATTACCGATTAAATCATCTGTCTTTGATCTATAGGTTACTTTTAGATAATTATTTGTACAAATTTCAAAACTTGAAATAATTTGCTTTTTTTTTAGCTGAAGTGAAAAGAGTAGGAGACACGTTATTGGGCATGGCAACTCAATGTGTACAAGCGAAAAACGTCAATAAGACATCGCCGCAAACATTATCCAATCTCTGTCTTAAAATAAATGTCAAATTAGGAGGCATCAATAGCATTCTAGTACCTAGTATAAGACCAAAAGTGTTTAACGAGCCGGTTATATTTCTTGGAGCTGATGTGACTCATCCGCCAGCGGGAGACAACAAGAAACCTAGCATAGCTGCTGTAGTAGGCAGCATGGATGCCCATCCATCTCGATATGCAGCGACTGTTAGGGTTCAGCAGCATAGACAAGAGATTATCCAAGAACTCAGTTCGATGGTTAGGTGAGATACCTGAATTAATCTGTAGAATTGTACAAAAGTTGGATAAATCCTTTAATTGTACTTTAAATCTATAAAGTAAAACAGATTAATTATGATATTCGAATAAATGTAATATTAACATTTTTTTCGATGATGAACTTATGCTATGAATTGAATAATCATTATATTAAATTATTCATCAGTTTCTTAATATCACGAAATTACATGCATATATTAAGAAAATTATTTTAGAATTACTAGAAAATATTAATTTTACAGAGCTTTTCATAATTTATTCTGTTTATTTTTTATTCTATCTTGCCCTGAACATTATCTAATGATCTCCTTTTCCTTCAAGGGAATTGCTTATAATGTTTTACAAGAGCACAGGCGGATATAAACCGCATAGAATAATTCTGTATCGTGACGGCGTCTCCGAAGGCCAGTTCCTTACTGTACTGCAACATGAATTGACCGCTATTCGTGAGGCGTGTCTCAAGCTTGAGATCGATTATAGACCCGGCATAACGTTTATCGTGGTACAAAAGAGACATCACACGCGTCTGTTTTGCGCGGATAAAAAGGAACAAAGTGGGAAAAGTGGAAATATTCCGGCGGGTACAACTGTCGACGTATGCATAACTCATCCGACGGAATTCGACTTTTACCTCTGCAGTCACCAGGGTATCCAGGTAAATAATAATTAATAATTCTCCATGAGAACCTGCCTCCATTGTTCGATATCATGATATTTTAAATATATCTATTGTTTTAGGGTACATCGAGACCATCGCACTATCACGTCCTTTGGGATGACAATCATTTTGAAAGTGACGAGTTACAATGTCTCACGTACCAATTATGTCACACCTATGTCAGATGTACGAGATCCGTTAGTATACCAGCACCGGCATATTACGCTCATCTCGTAGCGTTCCGGGCTAGATATCATCTGGTCGAGAAAGAGCACGATAGGTGAGTCGTCTTTCTCTTTGTTATTGCGCGATGGTTAATTATATACGCGGGATCTTTTTACAATTCAATTTTTATTTTACAGCGGAGAAGGATCTCATCAATCGGGTTGCAGTGAGGATAGAACACCGGGTGCGATGGCACGGGCAATTACAGTTCACGCCGACACGAAGCGAGTTATGTACTTCGCATAATTCTTTTTTCGTGTCGAGTTGAGCTGTAACTTGGCTCGGTTGTTATCTCTGTGTGAAGAAACAACTGTATATAATTGCGTCTCCGTGACACAGGTGTGAAAAGCTTCACCAGGCAGCTGGAATCGCAGCACGTTGCGTCACAAATTCTTGGACTATTTAAACAGTTAGGGCAATTTAACTGACTCAATTTTCTTATGTACCTTCGATCGGCTCCTTTTCCTCTCCTTTTTTCTTTCTACATGTTTTTCACCTTCCTTTTTTTTTTAAGTCTATAGACAGCTTTTTTTGTATACATGGCACTGGATGTTTTATTTTTAAATCTGTACAGAAAAAGCGAATTTTCGATTGACTTTGTGAACTTGTGGAGTAAGTTTTTACGAGAGGTGCTTTTAATGCTGTTTATAAGTCAGATTAAGGATGTTTTGCACGTTTGGGTAGAAAAGTCGTCTGCGGTCGAAGTAGTTGGAAAGTAACCTAAACGAGTTTTTTGTAAAAATTATGCTTGGTAAGATTATGGAGGGAATTTTAACGTTTCTCTCGAATTAACTAACAAACTAAATATGAATTTTAGTTATACTACGGGATATAATAGCACTTTTTGATTTAATAATCACTCGATAAAATTTGTGTAGCATATTACGCTTATTTTTCTAGGGAACGAATTTTCCCTAGCATTTGTATTGAAAAAGGAAAGACGGGACAAAGAAACAAAAATGATCTGGAAAAACATAAATTATATAAATCGCTATTTGCGAGACTGTTATCTTGTTGCATGTATGTATAGTTTTCATTTCGCGAGGAGTGAAACTCCATTCTGTAAATTCTGTAAATTCTAGACTTCTAATCATGCTGCAGTGATTAGAGTAAAAAGTAAATATCGGTTGATAATGAATTGTAATATCTTTAAGATCGCTAATCATGTCACATCATATCCGTTGAATTACAACGCCAAAAAAATAATGTCGAGAAATAACGCTATCTTTTATATAACGCACTTTTAACCAGTTTGAAAATTTCAACAGATCATTTTTAAATAATCTTGAAGTATTCTTGAAAACCGATGGAACAACACCAACTTATGTGTACACTTCGGCTGAGCAGCATAGTAGATAAGAATGAACATAATCTTCGTACATAAAGACAGCTGTATGTAATAGATATAGTCGAGGAGTGTTATATATAGCACGCGCGTTATTTATATGACTTCCAATATGATTTAATAATGGCTAGTGTCCATTTGAGAGAAATATTATCAAACGCTTTCGATAGTTATGTTTCATCTAATCAATATGACTATGACGTATTACAGAAAAATTTTCTTACTCTTATATTACTGTCTTCAATTCTACGAGAGTTACTCCCAGATAGACACTAAGCTTTAGGATCCAAATTTAGCATAAGTAATTGAATTAACTCGTCGTTATTTTATTGTTGCTAATCGTTAGGATGTACATTTTATTCGTCTCACTTTAATTTTTTAATAGACCGTTATCGTCTGCACGTTGCACAGCTCATAATCTATGCTTACGTCAACTATTAATGACACTGCTAAACTAGGATACAACCTTGCCGAAGCAATTTTATCTGTGTTAAATGCCCCTTAAACCACGGCTAGAACTTGATGGCTAGAAGTTTATTAAGAAAAAAAAAAAAATATCTGTGTTACATATATCACAGGAGAATGCCGGGAAATGAAAGTAAACGGATATCCGTGTCTGGTGTCCGAGATAAGTGTCCGGGATATTATCTAATCAGATAAAAGATGGCTATGAATAAGTCGAATTCACATGGCGTTAGATACGAGCTGAAGATAAAACCTCGTCAGAACTTGAAAGGAACTATAAGATAAGAATAAATCCAACGTCGTGTATAATGCGAAATTATCCAAACGTCAAAGCTTAATCAATTGTAACATTAATTATGCTTTAGCAATGAAGTAAAGTGTAAGATTAGTTATAGGAATATTACAAGAGTAAGATTTTTTTTATTAGTTTTGAAAGAATAATTGTTTTTGCTTGATAATGCCAAACCTTAGAAGTTTTGTACATTTACTCTAATAATCGCGACTCTTGTGCAAATCTATGTCATCTGTTGGCACAATTATTCTAATAATGCTAAGCAAGCCTTGAAAGCAACAAAGATAATCCAATCTGTGGATAGTATCTCGTATATTAATAGAACTTTATTCTATTAATATATGAATAGAAATCATAAACATAATTATGTATCAATTGTCGCGCTAAATTATTGTGTATTATTATTAGAATCATTAATATATCAAGATCTCTTTTTTTTCTATTATTACGTGAGCGCTCGCGTAGGAATCGAATTCTTACATTATAATCAGTGACGATTTATATTTGTAAATCAGTATTAATAATAATGCTTACTGAGAGAGAGAATATTCTTGGAAAATTGTCTTTTTCGAAGCACCTATGGGGTAAAAAAGTGGAAATATTATTTTTGACTGTATTAATGATTCTAATGTAGATTTACAAAAAGAATACAATGTTAACATTATATCGGAAAGTATGGAAAGAGGACCCCTTAATCTATTAGTAATATTTATTCTAGTTGTTAAACTAAAGGATGGAAATTAAAGATGATCTCTTTTTCGGCTCGACTATCGCGCCGTATAGGAGATTTATAATGGACTTTTATTATCTACATGCAAAATCTGTTTGGAGATAGTAGGTGTAGTTGGGGTAGTGTAATCGGGACAACTGATTAACCAGATGAAGCTACATATATCCATCATATTGAGATAAGAAGAAAAGTGAAACAGTAAAAAAGAAAAATTATTATTCGCGTTGTTGAAGATGCATCTTATGCGAATGAAACGCCAACATAATATATTATGGTTTGTCATTTTACGTAACTGTAACCGAGTGATATGAAGTACCGGGATTATAAAGCCATTAATGGATGACTATGGAATTAGATTTTAAGACGAATCATGGATGAATAAGTTAGCCGCGATAATATTATCAATAATATTATTCCAGTGAATACCAAAACGAGACTGGGTCTGACTGCGCAAGATTTAATTGACTCGAAGTTTCAATCGAGTGCATTAATAGCGTGGGCCGAGCATATATTCAGCGTTCGGAGAGTAACGCTTCCATCAGTTTGCATTCAATTAATGCTTGTCAAATATTTATAATTAATTGATGTATCATATCGTCCGCGAAAAACGAAGAGAATAATGTATTGCAAGGCGAGTGCGAGGATCCTGAACGTTATTGATGCACTTTTCTTTCTATGACATTCTTCATGTATGTATGTATCTCTGTGTTTTTATCTCCTCGCGTTTCTACGCGAGAGAGAGAACTCCCACTCGATATTTTCCTGCGCCTGACAAGAAAAAAAGGACTAGAAGAAAACTAGTCCCTCTCATTTGTAAATACATTACAGTAATTTATTCTATAGATGATCTCCTTTTCGGCAATGTAAATGACACAACATTTTATAGTAAGATGCGAGTTTTACGGGATAAGAACGTATTTTATTACGCAAGGTGTTTCACAATTTCTTTTTAATGGCAAATTGCTCGACGATCGTAAGGTTGAGCTTTTTTTAATGAATGTTGAATTAGGAGGCCATTAAGCGTCGCAATTTTATAACTCGATATTTTCAATTGCTGCGCTCTTCTGCCAAACATAAGATATTTTTATTATTTATTTAGTTTGATCCGCTATAGATTAGCTTTTGATGTTTCGAAAACTCTAAGCCTTAGCGAAAGCCTTTGATCGAGAAAAAGTCAAGCCTCTAATTTACTTAAAGAATTTGCAATTTGTGACGATTCAAACTCTTCGAGCGTGTGAAAACTGAAAAACTCGAGTAAAGCCGAAATGAAACAATGAAGTTTTTAGAAGAGACGCTTAATAGCGCGCAATTACAGAGATGCAAAGTTTAGTGTAAGATAAATGAGATACTCGCGATTGGATGGGCCTCCTATAGATGCGTGGTCCGCCTTGCTGTTTAAGCGTTTAGTGTGAGACATGATTGTGTTTCACGATAATTTATATTTGTATATCTACATACATATATATATATATATATAAACACACACATACACGCATACATAAATTATAGTATAATTATAGTACCTTGTAAAAAATCTACATGTCTTACTGCACATTAAAATAGTAAGTTATCTTGTCTTGAAAAGTCGAGTGCTTCTACTTTCGAGATCTCAGTCTCCCAAATTCGTAATGTAAAGTGCACATAAATAGCACCTAACGATTAGAATCACGATTGGTATATGTAAAATTTATTAATAATGTGGGATGTAAGTCTACAAAGTTTTTTTTTTTTATTTTGTCTCGCGTGTGAAGTATTTTTTTTTTCTGATTTTGACTAAAAATTGATGCAATGTATTGAGATTAGTAGACTGAACATGTAGAAAGCATCCTCTTTTCAAAGATTTTTGTTTTGTTTGGGGGATACGCATCGAGAGTGGAAGATACAAAACTCTTTAAGCTTTCCCACGAAACTTTAACTCCGAAATGTCGAAGGCAGGAATCTTTAGCTTCTTAAGGAATCTTAAGCTTCTAATATGCACCGTCTATATCGTTAAGATCGTTACTACTTAAGGCATGTGCGAAAATACAGATTTCAAAGTGTCAGCTTTAAGAGTGCTAGTGGATCAATAGTGGCGTTTCACGATAGCGTACGTGACGACAGGGAGCGATATTAGCGTTAGGTATATAGCCCTTAGGAGCTCTAGTTTTGTCTTCTAATTTCTAAGTGCGAGTATATGCTGTTAATGAGTATTGCATATCGCATGAGTATGCTATATGGACGTTTGTCACTCTGAGGAGGAAGACTTCGCGAGGGAGATGACATAGCAATGCAGAATAGGAACGACGACGTAGTAATTTAGCATTGTAACGCTTTATAGACCATAGTCGATGAGGAACGATTTTGGTCGAATTTCGAGCGTCTTAATCCGGCGGTCGCGCGCTCTTTTCTGTCCCGGGTTTTTTTTTTCGTTTAATTGACCGTTTAATTAGGAAAAGGAAAAGAGGAATGATTCGAACTTCATGTTTATACTTAATTCCGTCGATCGATTTTCCGTAAGTAGTTGATAGCGTTTTCTTTTTTTCTAAGTGAGCAAAAATGGGGATGAATGATAGATCTCGTTGCTCTGTCGAAAATATAATGGTGACATTTTAACGCGTTCCGGTAAATTCGGATGGATGATCAACATTTTCATTGGGATCATATCAATTGTTTGTTAATCCACGATTGTGTCTCACCTGCAACTCGAAATTTCGATTTAATATAATAATAGTGAAAGCTGAATCTTTGTTTAGAAATGCGATTTTTATAATTATCGAATGAAATACAAGAAAGTTATATTGAAATCATATTCTTCATTAAAGAGATTTGGCACTTCTTTTTTATATTGATACGCAGCAAAATTTTATCACTCGTATTTTATTGTCAGTTGTATTACATTGCCTGCATGTTTCTACTGACATTTTTTTAATTATCTATTCCGCAAATATTGCCAGTAAAATCAAAATATTCAAAAATATAGCTTTTTTGAAGTGAAGACGATTTTCAATATAATTGCGCTTAAGTTATTTCTGTAAAGATTCAGCTTTTCGAATAAAGTATCATCTGATAGCGCAAACCAAACGTCTGAAATAAACATTCCCTCTTTAATAGACGCAGACGGGACCTTTTAGTATCGTGGATTAACATCGAACAACATCGATATCACCAAGTTTAAAAGATTTGTGTATCTAATGTTCATTTCTACTAATGTAGATTAACTTGAACGAATTAACTTACTTTTTATTATTTTTCAAGTTCTAAGAATTAAAAAAAGATAAAAGTAAGTTAAATCAAAATTACAATTAATCTATGTTGGTAGAAACGGACATAAATCGGACATATCTCTTGCTCTTCAAGTCAAAAGCAAATGAGAGCGAGAAAGAGCAAGAAATGCGATCCATTATATCCTACGACAAGAAGAGCGAAGAATGTAAAGTTATGAAGTCGTTCCTATAAACATTATCGAAAGACAACCGAGATTTTCATAAAGCGAAAAAGAGACAGAAAACTGAGAATCGAGGGTTGCCTAAATGGCACTCTCTTTTGAGGAGTTTAGAAAATTAAATATAATTATATAATTGTACATACAATTATAAAATTAGGAAAATTATAATTAATGTAATTCTTTTAACTCGAGGGTTTTTTTGCGAAAAGAATATTTTTTAAAAGAGAATTCCATTTAGATTGATTTCCACTCACAACTCTCAAGCTCTTCGAAAATGATTTGGTCGTTGCACCGAACAGCTTCAGTTAAATTACGCTAATGTTTATAGCTACGGCCTGATTATTCAAAGAAAGCACAATATCAATGCACTAAGAAAGCCAGCGTTATCCCACCGTTATAAAGAGAACACTTATACATGTAGACTTTTTGTGTCTGGTATACAAGTGCCTGGCGCTTCGTCCGCGCGTATTTGACGTCTGCAAATAATAATGTTGAACGCATGTAACGACTTTCGAAATTCTAAAAGAGAACTAGAGCGAAAGCGAGAGCGAACGAGAAAAAGAGAGAGAGAAAGAAAGAGCGAGATAGAGCGAAAGAGAGAATCGAGAGAAAGAAAGAGAATAAGAAGAGAAATAGGTGATTGTAGATAAGTATCGAGAAGCACTGTCGATAATAATTAATTAATTAAATCTAGCCTGTCGTAAGTCGAGATGGATAGGTACTTGTTAAGGAGCGAGGGGATGCTACGGAAATAGCGAAAGTCGGCGAGTTTTTTCCAACTGACCGCGCCCTGAAAGTATAAACTTAAATTATATCTGTTGGAATATTCATCATGCCTCATCAATAATATTAGATGTAAGATATATATATATATATATACACACATATGTATGTATATATATATGTATAAAAATAAATATATATTGTGTACGAAATATATGACATATATTTATGAATGTCGGACGAGTAAATTTTGAATAATTATCAACCTGATAATGTGTGTGTCGTATATGATCATTGATTCATTAGTTTCGCGGTCTTAAGCACGCGCCATGCACATCACATGTATAGCATCGGTATCGTAAAATATCGGTAACGATATGCCATGTAAAAGTATTTTATGGCGACAAAGATCGGAGAGCGAGATGGAAAATCTCAGAGCACAGACAGCGCGTTGCGAGTAATTATGAGCCCTTCTATGTATCATATTAAATGAATTATGGAATATTTGTTATTGAGCAATGCGAACGAAAGGGGTAGACAATAGTCGGAAGAGGTCACTTGTTTGCTTGAATGATTGTTGATCATCTCGGACAATAATTTCGTTCTGAAACGCGTGCTGGACTTCCTTCGAACTTCGAGATTCTTCAAAGGGGTTTCACTCTAAAAATCCTAGAAATTCAATAATCGACCTGCCGAACGTATATAAATAAAATTTAGCATTAATATATAATAAATATAAATATAAAAGGGGAAAAAAAGTTTTATATAAAGCGTATTTTTAAAGAGACTAATTATTTTATCCTAAAAATATCGCCGAGTTGTACAGATTAGGGGCACGGAATTACATAATTCGCTAATTCGTTTACATTGCTCGATATCTGACGTTACAAAGTCAGCCGGCAGAACGAAGAACACCACTTCAACCACAAGTCAAATAAACTGTGCATTCTTTATAAATTAATAATGTAAGCGTCCGGTGTTCTGAATCCTCGATCGTTGGTCGAGTAATGCAGGTGCCCGTGAATTGTCCAGTCTTTCGCTCTAAGAATTGAGATCAGTATAATTGCGATGGCTGTACCTGTCGAAACTGCGCGTTATCAATTTCTGGATTGACGTCTGCCGTAACATTTCAATCTGGCTATAATCCAGTTTTATTTTTAAATTTAAATTTATTAGATATTTACTTTTATGTTACTTTTATTGTCATATTTTTGTAACCAATTTGAGTGGAAATCGTGTTATTGTTTAATAATATTTTAAAAAATTTATACAAGCAATTTAAAGCTTATATATACGATTTTCCTTGAAGCATTTTGTCTTGTACATCTCTCAGACGATTAGATTTTTATATTATTAAAAAGAATTGTTGAACTTTGGTTTTGATTATTAATTAGATTATATATTTATAAATAATATGTTTCAGCTTTTCTCTGAACTTTCGTAAAATATGTATTTTTTTAAATTTTTTAAAAAATATTTGACTGTCATGCGTTTATTATGTTCGCTAATTACATCTGCATTACGAGTCAGTCGACGATCAGTTCATCTGGAAATGCAATAGGGGATCATAATCGATCACATCTGTGATCTCTAAACGCACTTCTGAGGATAAGCGAGGGCTAGCAAAGATACAACAATACACATGCCGTGATATGTTAACAATGCATGAATTTACTTACTAATAATACACGACGCTATTCTACGAGATTAAGGTACGGGGAGGGAGCAGAGGGGCGTACGAGCAAAGTCCGTTCGTGTAAAAAACGGAGCATTTTGTGTATATAACATTATTAATCGAAGTTCAAAGCAAAGGGCAAACTTTTAAGACTTCGTGTAGAATTTTAAGGGAAGTTATGTTATATATAAATATATATAAATATATAAATAAGACAATATTTTGTGTAACACGGACGTTGACGGGCTTTCCGAATTGTTTCTCTGTAAAGTGGCTTTAGAATCATCAATGTTTCTTATCGATATACTCGTTCTATTAAAATTATGCTTCTCATACAACTTCGTCTATTTTTTAACTTGGCACATGTTTTTTTAAGTATATATATTTATAATCTACGAAATGAAGTTTTGTAAATTTGATTCACCGAATTTATGCATCAGACATTTAATGAATGCTATTTTCTTATCTTAATACATAAGAAATTTACAAAAATGAATGCAGATGTAATAAAATTGGAAAAAAGACTCTTGATTAAAACACATCGAGGATATTTTCATCCAATGTTCTTTATCTAATTTGATAATTTTTAAATAAGACCTGTATGTATGTATAAGCGTCTAAAAAATATTTTGAAGTTATCTAAAAGTTTTAATGTATGAGATATTTTTAATCAATTAGATCTTTGAATTATTTCTGGTGAAGGGGATTCTAATCGACATCTGCAGAAATCGGCGGGACAGAGGCTTCATTTAGTGCCCTGAATTTCTGAGTTCTGCTAGAATACTGGAGTATCGATAATAAAATATTGATCGTTTTATAGAGCACTGATAAGTGACGCTTCTTGTTCCGCAAATACAATAGACGATGAGAAATTCGGGAGGGACGATCAACAAGCGAAATGCCTTCGCGTCCCAGTTTCTCGCCTCATCGGTCTGTATTGTCAGTTTTACGTTTACTGTAACTGAGGAGAGAGGAGGAGAGATCGTGTTAATTGTGCTAAAGAATCCACACGATAGTACGTATCCGACAACTTGGGCACCAGGCTCGGTCAGCGAGTTAACTCCACTTAACTAAATCTTCTGTCGTTGTCGAATCCCGTTATGTACGTTATAATCGCGGCTACATAATCTAAAAGATTTATTATTATTATTTAAGAAATGACCGGCAAATTGTTAATGGAGTTAAGTGACAGGGACCTTTCGAGTTAACTGTTCCGCGCGTACCGTGGAGATAATTCGCAAATAAGAAGAGCGAAAAAGAGGAAGAGATCACACGCGCCTGATGCTGGAAAGGGGTAACGATAAATGCGAGTTAAACGGAGCAAAAGTTTTTGTAAATTAATTTCAAAATGTAGAAACTCTAGAACACGCGCCCTCACTTACGTTGAGTTGATTGAAAAAAAACGAAAGGGTGTGCCATGTATAAATACATATAGATAATTAAATACGATTCTTGAATGTAATCAAAAGAGCATCGTTAACAGTTGCGGAGGGGGGAGAAGGGAATTCGATTCACTGGTACACGCTGAAGAGGATATACACAAAATATCGTAATCTTGTACGATAATTCGTACGGCAAGATTGGCTCAAAAGGAAAATACCTATACATTAGATTAGTATATATAAAGTCGCGACATTAGTTGTAGCGATTACGAGTTTCATCGCGGTTTTCAAGAGCGTGTTACTCATACTGTACATAAATTATTTATGTCTACACACACACACACACATACACACACATATATATATATACACACATATACACTTATGCCCGATATTGAATAATACCTCGACTGACTTTGTCCCTTTGAACATTATGTGTGTATTTAATATAATGCAGACAATTCCATGTCCGTTATGAATTATCGAATAAATCGGATGTCTCCGTACTCTGCATGTCGCTCTAAACTGATTGTGATGAGGAAGTAATGGGAGAATTGCCGCATGAGAAAACGATTCAGAATGCAGAATACGGAGACTCGAGTGTAATATGTATCGCAGTGTACGGGTTTAATCTTACTTTTAGTCTTTTTCGGGTCTTAATTATGTATAGATTTTCTAGACTATAAAAAAGAAACTTAGTCACGTAAGATTTATTATGGGTGGTATAGATTTAATGAGATCTTAAATAAACTTAAAAAAAAATTCTGTCATTTGGCTTTACCAGTTTCTTTTTATTCGTCTATGTGCACGAAAAATATGAAGATTATCGCTTTCCATCATAATGCAATCCCAAATAACTTTTAATTATCGTATATAATTAACATCGACATTTATTTATGGAAACTTTTCTTTTAAATTGACAGTGTTTAAGATACAAAGAGATCGAGTATTGTCCTTCGTAAAAAATTGATTGGTGCTTACGGAATTTATTGTATGAGATTGAAAAAGAAATCTGAAAAAAATTTTTTAATATAATTTTTTTTACTTATTTTATAATTCTTTTAGTTTAAATAATTAAGAAATTTTTACAAAAAATAGCATATACTCGTATACATTTTATAGAACAAAAGAGAAATTAAAAAATATTAGTATTAATTTAGAAAGATACATTTCTTGTTAGATCATTTTTTATACTTTTTCCTTTCAAATTATTAAAAGATGAATCTTTTTTCTACTGTGGACTTCTTCTTTGGAACAAAACATTGTGATTTAAAATTGTAAACATATACTTTACAGTCGCAAAGAATTAGTAAATTTAATAAATTGCAACTATATAAATTATTCGATCAATGAAGTTATATTATTTTTCATTCGATGATTTGAATAAAATATTATTTCGTCTAACGCATGCGCGAAAAATTTTCCGTCAGCTGGAGCCTCTGGGGGCTCTGGGGGCTCTGGGGGCTCTGGGATGAAAATAGTACGTTTATTCACCCAACGGTGCCGTATGTAGCATCTCCGTGTTCACGTGTGTCTTATATGATAAAACAAAGGTATGTGTGATAATGAAGCATATCATGACTTTCCAAAAAATTAAAAAAAAAATTTTTGACCTAGTAGTTTATCTTGATTGGTTCCTCCCACAATTTTTGCAATTTTAATTAACGTAATATGCTACGACTATTATCTAACCTCTCTGTCGGAGCATTTTGCCGAAAGAGAAAAAAAATGATATAATTACATTTACAAAAAAATAATAAAGTTATTTAATTTTAATTTAGAAATTGTATATGTTTATTAATAAATATGGTTATACAGGAATTTATGTATAAACAAATAGACATGTTGAAAGCATCTTAACTGATCTTAATCACTAACCGGTGGAGAATAAAAATAAAATAATTACTTTGATTTATTTTTGATAAACTTTGTTGGACTGTTCTAACATTTAAAACTACGAAGTTAGATCTAATTGTGCTCATGTTAACACTTTGTTACGGGTATCAGATAATATGGACCCACAATCAGCTTTCTCGATATATATGACAAAACGTAAAACAGCAGAACACTTGATGAGCGAAAAAAGTAAACGCAACTCGCAGACAGCTTATTATCAAAGGAAGAAGAAACAAAAAGATAGAAGAAACAATAAGACTAAACATATAGAGAGCGCAAATCAACAGAAGCAACATAAAGGTACCTCGAATACTTTTGCGAAGAACGAAGCCAAAGGTAGTTAAAAAATTATATATTTAATAACTTAGAAGTAATTTCTTATCTGTTGCAGAAACAATAAAATCCATAAGAAAATCGAATAATAACAGTGACATGGTACAATCAATACATAAGATACACAACATCCAAAATGTGCATAAAAAATTGAAATTAAAGAAGAAATGGAAGAAGAAAAATAAAAAGAATTCTGATAAAAGAGAAGCTATTCAGATGACTGATGAGATATCGATGGAGAATATTAAAACTAAAGAAAGCTATGAAAACGAATTAAATAATATTAATGATACAAATAATTCAAGTAATGATAGCAATGAGATAAATAAAGACTATAGTGTTGATTCTAATCCTATTCAAAACAGTCAACAATTATTCCAATGGCTATTGCAGCCTGTAGATACAGAAACCTTCTTCGAGTAAGTTGAAAATGATAATTATATATAATTACGTTTTGTTATGTATTAATGTTGATTTTTTTTTCATTTGAAGACAAAATTGGGAAAGAACTCCGATGTATGTGAAAAGGGATTCACCTAATTATTACAAGCACCTTGTATCAACGCCTTTATTGGACCAAGTGTTGAGAAAGTATCATGTTCAATTCACGAAAAATATTGACATAACATCCTATACTGATGGAGTGAGAGAGACTCACAATCCTCCCGGTCGCGCTGTACCGAGTATTGTTTGGGACTATTATCAGAATGAGTGCTCCGTCAGAATGTTAAATCCTCAAACATTTATACCTGCGATACACACGTTGAATGGTAAAAAATACAATGCAGTTATATTCTAGCAATGTATTATTTTTTTTAATGTGTAATTTATTTCGCAGCTACTCTCCAGGAAATGTTCGGCTGTTTTGTTGGCGCCAATTTATATCTCACTCCACCTGATAGCCAAGGTTTCGCGCCTCATTACGACGATGTAGAAGCATTTATATTACAAGTCGAGGGGCAAAAGAGGTGGAGGCTGTACAGGCCTCTTACTGAGAATGAATATTTACCACGATACTCTTCCAAGAATTTTGATCAGTCAGAGATCGGACAGCCTATACTAGACACAATTGTCAAAGCTGGAGATTTGTTGTACTTACCGCGTGGAACCATCCACCAAGGAATGACTCTCGACGGTATTCACAGCTTGCACGTCACATTAAGTGTGTATCAAAAGAACAGTTGGGTCGACTTTCTTGAGAAAGTACTTCCACAGGCATTAAAACAAGCTGCTAAAAACGATAGCCGTTTCCGAGGGGGGCTGCCCCTAAATTACTTAACATATGTCGGCAGTGTATATGATGAGAGTTCCCGCAAAGATAGTTTTAAGAATAGTATTAAGCAGTTCATTACTATGCTGACAGAACATATTGATATTGATAATGCGGCTGATTTGATGGCCAAAAATCACATCCACGATTTTCTACCTCCCTTTATCTTTGAAAACGAACGAAAATGTACAGTAGCGGAAGATGGCGAAATTATGACCAAAAACGGACTCGTCGAGAAACACTCGAAAATAACGCTTGAGACGAGAATACGATTGTTAAGATCACATTGCATAAGGTATGTTGTAATTTCTAATTCATTTCTGAAAAGCGAACTCAAGATGGATAGTATAACTGTATTATTATATTATTAGGTTAATTAAAGAAGAAGATACATATAGGCTGTATTATTCTACCGAAAATTCTAAAGAATATCACGAATATGAGGCACAGTTTTTCGATGTTGACGGAGAATATGTACCTGGGATTAAGCAAATAATAATATCCTATCCTGATTTTATATCTGTGAAAGAACTGCCATTAAAAACTGACCACGAGAAGGTAATAAGGCATATCTGTTTGCAATATCTTATTAAACGATTTATACACGATCTTGTATACGATAATTAATATGATTCTAAATATATTCTAGATTCTAATAGTGAAAGATCTCTGGGAAAAGGGTTTAATTTTAACGGAAGAGCCTCTCTGCTCTGTAAATTAATTTTTTTAAAAAGAGTAAATAAACTAAAAGTCAAAACAGCATAACACTGTATGAACTGTATATGAAATTATATATGTTCTTATAAATGTTTAAAGTATGTATTATATATATGTAGTTTATTTGCTTCAAAAATAAATTTTTTATTCTACTCTTGCAAACGGAAAATAGCAATATATTATAGTATTACATAAAAAATTGTGTACAATAGTTCTGTGACATGATATTGAATATCATTTGTGTAACATCGACAATTCATTCCTGTATATTATAATTTATATTAGCTTTTTTTTGTTGTATTTTTTGTTATATTTTACATTTTATAATCTTCTTTTATATATATATACGATCGTTTTTAATTATATATCATAATTTCGTAATATATTCAGAAGATGGAGCTAGATTTTTTGGATTTACGATACAGAAAGATTGTGCGATATATATTCTTTATTCATGCCATTATCATTTGACTGTGATTTTATATGGAACAGTTTTTTATTTCCTGTTCCAATTTTTTTTGTTAATGCTATTTGAAGTTTTTTTTTGCTAGGATTTGTTTTATTTTCTTTTATCTCTTTGCTGCTTTTAAATTCAATTTTACGCTACGAAACATTGACATATAATTAAAAATCATGATTCAAGTCCGTGTTTATATTTAAAATCTTCACGTTCCGATTTTGAGCTTGTCGCGTGTTTCTTGTGCGATATGATCTCTTTGTCTTCCTAATACATACTCGACATATTCTAAATATCCATCGTTGTTTAAATCATCCTCTTCCAACACTTTATCTATTAGCCCTAAAATAAAATACAAGTTAGATAATTTGATCGAAGTTTGATTATTTTATATCTTAAAAAGAATCGGCCTAGTATATAAGTATGTGTCGCGTATATATATTCATTTTTTTAAATGCTGAATTTCATTTAAACTTACCTATAATCCAATCTTCATCCGATTGTATCGTATGTTCCTCGTCATTCTCGTGCAAAGTATGTTGAAGAGCATGAAGAATTTCTAATCCGTCTAACTTTGTATTATTGTCGACGTCGTGAATCCTGTAATTTGAACGGTTTAATAAACATGAATAAACGTAATGTTTATTAAACTTAAAGGTAATGTTTGATATCTTAAACGTACTGAAAATAGTGGAACTCTATTTCTTGTTCAGTCATTTTCGAAAAGTCGAGCTGATCGCCCATGGAACCCATATCTTCCTTCAGATGTCTAAAAACGTAGGATAAAGACACGAATTATATTTACATTAATATTAAATAGGAAATATTTTGGTACTTCAATATAGCTGTAATCGACAAAGTGTTTTATACATATATATTAAATAAAATATACTACATATTATATAAAAGACCCCAATAAAACAATACGTGAAATCCACGTTATTACCACGTAAGATCCACGTGCAAACGTGGATCCCATTTGGCAATAACGTGGATTTCACTGTTTTATTGGGAGAATTACTATAAAATAGCAAGTTTATTTAATTAATTATTTTGCTTAATTGTCTCTCACGTTGCATCGTGAAGGAGCTCGGTGTCCTGCGTCAATTTCACGTCGTTTTGCGGTGTGTAATGATGATGGGACACGCTGCTTCTTGGATGATGGGGTCCACGAAAGTGGCCGGACGATAGGCCGAGGCAGAAGCTGATTAAAAATATTGTCCCCATTTCTCTATCTGAAACAAATTGTCCATGACAGTATTTCACTGTTTATTATTACAGGTAAACGTTTACGCAGTTTTGGAGAAACGTAACGACATTATATAAATCTCGCGTCAACTATTCAATGAATTTAAGTTGAAGTAAGATATTAGTTTGAGAATTGCATTTCGCGGTGGTTTATACACGATCGGGTGTGTGTGCAATTCGGGATGAGTGGTGACTGCCGAGGGGCGGTCTCCACTCCGCGACATTCCGAGCGGTGCCCATCGACAATGGGACCTGCTGGGACATGTTCATCGGGTGTGTCGCCGTGTGTGGAGTGCCTGCTTCTTCCGAGGGTCGAACAGCCCGTCGGCCAGCGACAGATGGGCGGTAGAGGGGGTCCACGGTAATTATTATGCGATTACCCACAAGCCCATTGATTTAGATTGGACCCCAGGGGGGCGAGCTGGGCGATCGCGGGCCCGTCCCGATTTGTTACAAGACCAAGCTCGAAAGTGCTCGACGTGGTGTGTTCAGCGAGGTTTCCGCATCCTTAAGATGGTTCAGTTCAGCCTCGATATTTCTTCAGCCGGGCGATATTTCTTTTGCTTCAGCGTTTATTCGAGAATAGCGAATAATAGAAGATCTTCATTCTCACGAGGAATAACATTTCTCATTGATAAATCGGCCACTTATCCATCATGAAGATGATCAAAGAAATGAACGATAGTCGTTGCGGTACTCGCAATCGTTCTTCGACGTCGGGAGAGAAAGTAAGGGCGAAGGGAACAAGAAGCGATGTATGTAGGTGTTAAAAGACACACGAGGCCGACACGAATACGGGGTACTCAGGAATCAATTTTATATAGGCTTACGGTGATCTCGAAGCGAGAATGCATATGCTAGGGGGAGAGCGGGGGTGTCCCCCGGGGGCTTTCGATGCGCGAGCGGACCCGGGGGGTCCCCGACGCACCCCAATTCCGCGCACCCTCCGCGCTCGCCTCTGTGTGTCTCTCTCTGTCTGGGTGTCGAAATCTATAAATAATTTATATCATTTGGTCCATTCACGATGGGAGAGCCCATATGTACCTGTGTCGCCTTACAGGGGACCTGCGCTCACTCGAGATTCTCCTCTCCGATCGTCGGGATCGGCGGCGATCTCCCGTTACCCTGTATGTAACGGGTGCACGAGTGAGCTTATAGATTTGATGCTAATCAATCGGAATGATTGGCGCACAGGTGTTAACGGGATATATACGTAATGCGAATTTTTCATGTTTTTTTTCTCCCATATTTATTTTAGTTATTTGTCCTTCTGTTTGCTCGAAGAGAAGCTCACAGTAGGCCAAATGTTTCATTAATCTTAAATTAAAGAGAGACATTTTCTGTCTTTTATTTATATTTTGCGGGATTTCACGATACCCAGGTCGCGGAAATTTTCGAAGGAACTTTGACAGGAACAATCTAGACGAGGAAATTGCTATTTTGTTGCTGATGCAACTCGGCTTTAGACTCGGAGCGATAAAACGGCTAATATGTTATTGTAGCAGCACGCATAAATGTAACATTATCATTATACGACATGTAATTGCATATTAATACGTATTTATTTATGTATCATTAAACATGCTTAATGCATTGTATTTTTAGATACGCGACACGATTTAAAGTACGTCAAGCGTATTGTTATTCGCGATACGTATTTGCGTTATCCGAATATAGACTTATGTCCGCGATAAGTTTATCAGTGTCAATGGGACGAGATCGGACATATGTCTCTCCACAATACGCAAAACTATCATCGCGAAGCCCGACGTTTCTCGACAACGATCCTCCAGCTGTTGGACATCCGCTGGTCATTATTATCGGCGGATATCTCGCGAGGCTAGAGACTACCCTTCTCGCGGAGGGTAGTCGCCACCCCCCGCATAGATGGAGCGCTAGGTCGGTGGTGTTAACCTGGGCATCTCGCACCCTCGGAATCCCGTAGCGCAGGTGGCGAACGCTTCGGCATTACCTTTACCTTGTCTTCGACGTCTCGCGGCGTCGGTGCGTCGATCGATCCGTCCGGCGATGGATCCGACCCCGCCCGCGAAGATCGACCGCTCGATCCACCCTCTGGTTCTTTCTCGATCCCCTTGCGTGGATTCCACGGGACCCCGCTCGCTCACTCGCGACTCGATCGCGGCGAGAAGCGCGCGACGCTTATCGACGTTTTTCCAGCGGAGTTTGCGTGCTGGACGAGTTGCTCCGAACGCACGGCCGCAACTCTTTGAGCGGGCTCTCTCGTTTGCTTTTCGTCCAAATCCCTGCGAAAAGTCGGCTAATCCGATCGTCTCGCTTCTTTTGCCGCGCGGAATAAGCGCGTGAATTACTCCGTCCGGTTCACACTGGGCGTCCACTGTCCAGGAAGGACTCGGGGTAGCTTGGAACTCTCCTGAAACCTTCCCCGTACCAGAGAAACCGGGGAATTATCAGGGAATTTTACCGAAACTCAGGGAATTTCTATCGAAATCATCCCTTCAACGATCTCGCCTTTATTTCGCGAGGAAAAGAACATCCGGGGGTCGATCGAATTAGCAGTTAAATGCCTTGTTCAGCATACATTTATTTTAAAATCTTTATGAGAATTCTGCTAATTAAAAATATATTCTGCTATGAAATCTAAATTCTGCTAATTAAAAATATATTTTAGATATATTTTTAATTTTAAAAATATATTTTGTCTATCTAGAATATTGTTATAATTTAAAAAATATATTTTAAATATATTTTCCATTAAAAGTTCTCATTGAATTCTGCTAATTAAAAATAATATTCTATTGACATATTTTTAATTTTAATATTATATTATATCTATTTAGTATTTGGTATCTATTTGGTATTTGGAATGTAGGTTTAATTTGAAAAATATATGTTAGATACATTTTTCAGATATTAGATATATTATTTAAAGTTACCATACGATCGCACTGTGCACTTTCTATTTTTTAAAAATACCTAAGTGAAAAGTTTTTATGTTAGACAAAATACTATTTTATAGAAATGTTTCACTTTTTTCAAATTAATTATTTGACACTTGAGTGACCCTTAATTTTCTTTTCCGCATGATTGTAAACGCGACGAAGTCCACGCAGTGACTAAATCTGTCTTAAATTTGCATGCAAAAGTGCTTTAATTTCGCCTGAAAATGTGAACGAGAATGTCTGAAAATTAGGGAACTCTTGGAGAGATTTTTTTCGCGTCCCTTTCACGTGGATATAGTCAATAACTACTTACGCAGAGCTGTAATATTACATTTACACAAATTTAGACGAAATCACGGCAGTACCGGGCGGTGATATTTCTGCTATTACTTGCGGTTCGGTCCCCTTCATTCCGCACGGCGAGAACTGAAAGCGGAAACTCGGCCTTTTGTTATGCATTATTACGCAACTGGTTCTGCACGGTACAGGTATCCGGTAAATATATATTTTTGAGATATTAAAATATCCCGCCGCACATATCCACGTTTGTTTAACGGTACAAATAATGACAATATTAATATCATCGTTATTTGCTTGCTGTACGAACGCACGCAACGAACGCGTTTATGCAAAAATACATTGTCGCATTGTACCGTCAGAAATCGCGATGCAGCTTTGCTCAATTTTTGCTGTTGATCTGTCGTTTATATTCTATTGATAAATCCTGTTAGATTTTTCGAACCCGAAATCATTGAACGATAAAAATCAAAATTCAATTTTTCGAGATTGACGAGATTTGTGATAGAAACTCGAGAAAAGAAATTGGTTTTTGACCAACTTATCTGAGAATGGATGTCTATTAATGTATCTCCGGCAGTTACATATAGTTTGCTTGCCACGAAGAAATCATCAAGCATCGGGTCCATCAGAGATTCTCTCTCTCTGTTATCGTAACTAAATCGCGAGGCGATGCGAGTTTAAGGGGCGCTTCATCGCGGCTACAAATTTGAGTTGACCGAACTAGAATTTTTGAGAAGCCAGTGAAGGGTCGGAGAGAGAGGAGAAAAGGAGAGAAACGCGGGGAGGGAGGGGGATAAAGGAGAAAGAGAACGTCACGCAGATGCGGCGCGCGTTTCGAAAGGGCGCGAGGGAGAAGGAGTGAGGGAGAAAGAGAGAAGGCGGGAGAAGAACAGAGGATGTGCGTGTTTGAGGATCGAAGAGGGACGGAGATAAACTGCGGGGGAGTTCGAGGGGGACGCGGGGGTGGCGTAGGAACGACGGGGAAGAGGGAAAAGGACGAGGAGGAGCGAGAGAGAGAGAGAGAGAGAGACAGAGACAGAGGGAGAATGACAGAGAGACGTGGTTAGAGAAGAGGGAGAGAGAGAGGGCGAGTGGGATAGTGCACGGATGGGTCTCCGGTTGCCATGGCGACCATCGTAGCCTAAAGCTATGCTTTTATTGATTCCAAGCCGCAAACAATGTGCAGGAGTGGATGTTTCGCTCTGTTCTCTCTCTATCCGTCTGGATAGTGAGGTATTAACGCACCCCGAAATACCGATACCCATGGGCACGTGCCCCAGAAAAGCGGGGCCGTCTCGTCCGCCCCCCTCCCCCCTCGTCACGCTTTCGACC